>SJYW01033308.1:0-21450 GCA_006410735.1 Raphicerus campestris
ACCCACCCTCCAACTCACCAGCACAAAATCACATGCCCACCAAGTCCTGCCCCTCTCCTCTGCCCTGAAGCAATTAGAAAGCAAGAATCCTCCAGGAGGGAAGCATGAGGAGATAAGGCAACATTCCAACCGCACAAGCAGCCCAGGGAAGATCACCTTTGCTACAGGCATGTGTCCCTTTACGGAGTCTCTATTTTCTTTCTCTTTTGGGCAGGCAGTGCTCTTGATTTTCTAAATGTTCAGAAGAATGTTGAGTTACATTTTTCTGTGGTCTTTCTTTCTTTTCTAAGACTTTCTGGAGCTTCAGTGGCACTTGTGTGTTCTGTTTAGACATGCACCACGGAGATATATCACTGGCACCAAATAAAGAAAGAGTTTCGGGAAAGGGGTGGGCTGGAGGCTGCTGGGAAGGAAGCCGACATCTGCTCCTGGTCACAGCAGTCAGTTCAGCCCACCTCGAAGTGCCTCCCACCCCCACTTGATGTGGATGCTCTGATGTTCACAGAGCAGCTCTGCCTCCCCTCAAGTCACCACGTAAACGCAGGGATCCAGCGAAGTGTTGAAAGAGCAATGTGGAGGACCTCTTTCAGACACACACTGTGAACAGAAGCAGCAATCAATTCAGTTCTCTTTGCACAGAAACCAAATGTAAGCCTTTGCCAATTCTCTGGTTTTGAGGACAAGCTTTGAGGAAGACCATGCAGGATAATATTTCTCATCTTAGAGATAAATTCTAAATTTTTCCAGACTCATCGTGAAGGAAAGTTCTTAAAGACAAACAAATCCAGCTAAGTAATCTTTATGTTAGGAACTTGGTGACAAGTTCCTCACCATTAAAATGCACTCATTTTAAAACTCTATAGGAGGGATACTTCTACAGACTCCTCAGAAAGAAAGGTAGGAGAGAAGAGAGAGAGAAAGAAAATTTTGGATAGGGAATCAGTCAGATGTGTCTGAAAGTTCGAGTTCAAGGAGACCTCAAGATCAGTAAACTTATGGTCACAGGGCTAAGTTGGGGGAGGGATAAACTGGGAGATTGGGATTGACATATACACACTTTTATATATAAAATAGATAAGTAATAAGGACCTACTGGGAGCTCTAGTCAATATTCTGTGATGGGAAAATAAAAAAGAGTGAATATATGTATGTATATAATTGATTCACTGTGCTGTACACCTGAAACCAACAGAACACTGTAAATCCACTATACTCCAGTAAGTTTTTTTATTATAAAAGGGGCTCAAGATAAATATGACTTAGTTCATTGTACTCAGATTTTAAAAAGAACATTCATACTGAAATACAAAACACAGAAATTTGCTAGAGTCTCTGACTTTTAACTATGGTAAACATACACACACATAGCACAAAATTTACCATTTTAACTATTTTTTTAAGTCTACAGTATAACAGTGTTGACTATACATTTTGAGCAACAGCTCTCTAGAACATCTTCATTGTGCAAAACTGAAACTCTACACTCATTAAAATGACTCCTTTTGCCCTCTCCTCTCAGTCCCTGGGAGCCACCATCCTACATTTTGTTTCTAAGAGTGTAGAGGCCCTGACTTTTAAAACTGCTGCTTAAATCCAGCCCCAGCTCCAGGAGAGCAAGATATCAATTTTGCTATCATGTATACAGTGAATTAATGCAGGGCAAGGAAGCCACTGAGCTGCCCAACACCAGTGGAGGTGGCAGCAAAACTCACAGTGAGGAGTCTGGACTGTGGTGAGCGCACATCTAGGTTTGCATCTCACCTCTGGCTTGAAGCCCTAGGCAAGTCCTCAGATGTCTCTGCCTCTGATTCCATAAGAATAAAATGAGTGTGATGCTGGTAACCACCTCAAAGTGCTGTGATGAAAACAAAATAAGTTAATATATCAAATGAACTTAGTGACCAATAACAAGAAGCTCAAAAAGAAAAAAATAAAATGCCAGCAAGTATGAATACTAACCAACACACAATCTGTTCTTTGGTCTTCTTTCTTCCCACCACTCTACCTTCCTTTCTTTCTCTAACACCTTTATTTTATTCCCTTTTCTCCTTAATCAGTTCAGTTCAGTCACTCAGTCATGTCCAACTCTTTGTGACCCCATGGACTGCAGCATGCCAGGCCTCCCTGTCCATCACTAACTCCCAGAGTTTACTCAAACTCATGTCCGCTGAGTCAGTGATGCCATCCAACCATCTCATCCTCTGTGATCCCCTTCTCCTCCTGCCTTCAATCTTTTCCAGCATCAGGGTCTTTTTAAATGGGTCAGCTCTTCGCATCAGGTGGCCGAAGTACTGAGTTTCAGCTCAATATCAGTCCTTCCAATGAACACTCAGGACTGATCTCTTTTAGGATGGACTGGTTGGATCTCCTTGCAGTCCAAGGGACTCTCAAAAATTTCCAACACCACAGTTCAAAAGCATCAGTTCTTTGGCACTCAGCTTTCTTTATAGTTCAACATCCATACATGACTACTGGAAAAACCATAGCCTTGACTTTGACTAGACGGACCTTTGTTGGCAAAGTAATGTCTCTGCTTTTTAACATGTTGTCTAGGTTGGTCATAACTCTCTTCCAAGGAGCAAGCGTCTTTTAATTTCATGGCTGCACTAACCATCTGCAGTGATTTTGGAGCCCCCCAAAAATAAAGTCTCTCACTGTTTCCACGGTTTCCCCATCTATGTGCCACGAAGTGATGGGACCAGATGCCATGGTCTTAGCTTTCTGAATGTTGAGTTTTAAGCCAACTTTTTCACTCTCCTCTTCACTTTCATCAAGAGGCTTTTAGTTCATTTTTGCTTTCTGCCATAAGGGTGATGTCATCTGCATATCTGAAGTTATTGATATATCTCCCAGAAATCTTGATTCCAGCTTGTGCTTCATCCAGTCCAGCATTTCTCATGATGTACTCTGCATATAGGTTAAATAAGCAGGGTGACAATATACAACCTTGACGTACTCCTTTCCCAAAATGAAACCAGTCTGTTGTTCCATATTCTGTTCTAAATGTTGCTTCTTGACCTGCATACGGATTTCTCAGGAGGCAGGTCAGGTGGTCTGATAGTCCCATCTCTTTAAGAATTTTCCAGTTTTTTGGTGATCTACACAGTCAAAGGCTTTGGCATAGTCAATAAAGCAGAAATAGATGTTTTTCTGGAATTCTCTTGCTTTTTTGATGATCCAGTGGATGCTGGCAATTTGATCTCTGGTTCCTCTGCCTTTTCTAAATTCAGCTTGAACATCTGAATGTTCATGGTTCACATACTGTTGAAACCTGGCTTCGAGAATTCTGAGTATTACCCTCTTCCTACAACACAAGAGAAGACTACACAGGGACATCATCAGATGGTCAACACCCAAATCAGATTGATTATATTCTCTGCAGCCACAGATGGAGAAGCTCTATACAGTTAGCAAAAACAAGACCAGGAGCTGTGGTTCAGATCATGAAATCCTTACTGCCTAATTCAGACTTAAATTGAAGAAAGTATGGAAAACCACTAGACCATTCAGGTATGACCTAAATCAAATCCCTTATGATTATACAGTGAAAGTGACAAACAGATTCAAGGAATTAGATCTGATAGACAGAGTGCCTGAAGAACTATGGACAGAGGTTCATGACATTGTACAGGAGGCAGGGATCAAGACCATCCCCAAGAAAAAGAAATGCAAAAACGCAAAATGGTTGCCTGAGGAGGCCTTACAAATAGCTATGAAGAAAAGAGAAATGAAAGGCAAAGAAGAAAAGGAAAGACATACCTATCTGAATGCAGAGTTCCAAAGAATATCAAGGAGATATAAGAAAGCCTTCCTCAGCAATCAATGCAAAGAAATAGAGGAAAACAATACAATGGGAGAGACTAGAGATCTCTTCAAGAAAATTAGAGATACCAAGGGAACTTTTCATGCAAAGATGGGCACAATAAAAGACAAAAATGGCATGGACCTAACAGAAGCAGAAGATATTAAGAAGAGGTGGCAAGAGAATTATACAAAAAAGATCTTCAAAGACCCAGATAATCATAATGGTGTGAGCCATTATGGCTCGCCTAGAGCCAGACATCCTGGAATGCAAAGTCAAGTGGCCCTTAGGAAGCATGGCTATGAACAAAGCTAGTGGAGGTGATGGAATTCCAGTTGAAGTATTTCAAATCCTAAAAGATGATGCTGTGAAAGTGCTGCCTTCAATATGCCAGCAAATTTGGAAAACGCAGCAGTGGCCACAGGACTGGAAAAGGTCAGTTTTCATTCCAATCCCAAAGAAAGGCAATGCCAAAGAATGCTCAAACTACCGCACAATTGCACTCACCTCACACTCTAGCAAAGTAATGCTCAAAATTCTCCCTTATCAGATACTCTCTATGCCCCTACTCATTCTCCTGAGCAAGACCATCTCATGTCTGGTGATTTGAGCAGACTCTCTGCCATACCATAATACTCCCTCTAAGATATCATAATTAGACCTTTATTCCTTTATGTAATCATCCTTTTTAGTAAAAAGCCCCGAAAGAGGTAGTACACCAAATTATTAGCCTGCTTCCTAATCACTCTGGTACATCCTCTTGCAGTTACATCTGTCCCAAATTGCCTATTTATTGTTTGGTTACTATCCTCTCCAAATTCTGTAAAAACAGGAGTTTACTCATCTTATTTATCACCATGTCCCCAGCCCTTATGACACAGTCTGGCACGTAGTAGATGCTCATTAAAATAAACATTGGTCAAACGCTGAATGGCTGAACTATTTACTTTCCCAAAAAATATGCTATGCTGGCCACCCTCTCGCTCTCTGAATATGCTGTTTCCTCTGCCCAGATTCATTCCTCTGCAAGATTCATTCCAGATATTCAGTGACTGCCAACTATGTGTTCTGAGGCCTGTTCCATCCAGCTCTCCAGGGCTCAGCATAGGTATTTTACCTTCCACGAGGCCTTCTCTGATCCATCCAGGCTGGTCCCTGCTCCACTGCTGGCTCTCATAGTGCCCTGCCTGCCCCACCATCAGCACAGCATTCCTGAAATCTTCAGACACCAGAACACCCCTCAGTAGCACAAAGCTTATGGTTTCCATTGCTGTCTGAGCCACCAGGAAAGCCCAAGAATACTGGAGTGGGTAGGCTATCCCTTCTCCAGGGGATCTTCCCAACCCAGGAATCGAACCCAGGGTCTCCTGCATTACAGGTGGGTTCTTTACCAGCTGAGCTACCAGGGAAGCCCATAAAATTGTCACTGGAGTCAATAATGATGAAACCAAGTTCCAAAGAGACTGTTGTGAAAGGAGAAAAGCAATGGGGAAACTGCTAGATTCAATTATTGTTTCAATTGTCCCCTCCCCGACCATGACCTGGCCCTCAGTAAAGCTCTAACTGGCTCTAGGTTACGCCTTGAGGATAATTTGAAAAGAGCCAAAATCTCTCCTACCACATTCAAGAACATCAAAGGTTCAGTTGTATAACTGTTAGGTTTATCATTCTGAGAACTCTTTTTGGGGGCGGAAGATCTCATTTTTTTTCCATTTATTATTTTTTATTGGTTTATAATTACTTTACAATGTTGTGTTAATTTCTGCTGTACAGCAAGGTGAATCAGCTATGTGTGTATATATCCCCTTCTTCTGGAACCTCCCTCCCACCCCCAACCCTACGCCTCTAGGTCATCACCTGAGAACTTAAAGAGGGAAACTGTGTCTTTGTCAATCTCCCCAACTTTGCCCACTGCTGGAAAGCATTAAAACCTCTACCATGTTTGTGAACTAAATGAATGCTTTTGAACTTCTAGCAGTTTAATTACTTTCCCCATGAAACTTTTTAAAAATCAGATATTGAAGCATTTCAATGACATGGTTCCCCCATCCCAAGAACACAATGTTTAAAAATAAAAGATTTTTTTTTTACTTCTTCCTTCTGCAAGTTGAAATGATGCATCTAAAACAGAAAACCCAGAAATAACACTGGCTGAGGATGGAATTCCAGACACTGCAGTAGACTCAGCTCTACCTCAAACTGAGACACAAGATCTTGACAAGGGACCACCCAGGCACATAGGTTATGCCTCGTTCTCTATTCTACACTGAAGTTCTCTGGGCAAACTTGCTGGGGGTTAAAAAACTGAATGTGTGACAGAGCTAGTGGCAGGCATGGGCCTATGTAGGAAAACAAAACTTGACATGCCAAACATCTTTTTAGCATGCAGATTATTTTGAGCTGGAAACAATCAAGGCCCAAAATCTCAAGAAGAAATTTTGGCCTCAACTGCCTGAAAGAATGTAGATAGAAGACATGTTCCAAGGAGGGAGCTGTCACCATTATAACTATGGCATGAACTAGATGTGTAGACAGGGAGGAACGTAGCAAAGTCTGCTTGTTAAAATTCTTCTCTATGTCCCATTGTCTCTGGCCCAGCAAACATTTGTTTAACAAACATTTGTTTTTCTATATCCATGTCATTTTCCTTTCTCCCCTTGAGGTTTCAAACCACCACCTCCACTATCTTCTTTTGCTTTAGCTGAAGATGATATTTTTAGTTTTGTTTTTTTTTTAACTCTTGGTTGTGCCATAAAGTTTGTGGGATCTTAATTCCCCAACCAGGAACTGAACCCAAGTCTTTAAAAGTAGAAGCATGGAGTCCCAACCAGTGGGTCATCAGGGAATTCCTTGAAGATGGTATTTAAGGTGAGGGCTTTGACCATTTTGGTGAATTATTCAGTTTTTCCGGGTCTCTCTATTNTGACCAGAAAGTTGAGAGAAGAGACCCTTTGGATCTTTCTCAGAAACACCCTTGGTACCCTTTGCTATTACCTTGCTTACAGTCAGTCAGGTGACAGGTGACTTGGTGGCACTTGTCTTGGTGGCAAAGTGACTCTTTAACTGAGGCTCTCTGGGAGGAAGGCCACATGTTACTTCTTCTGCCATGGAGGCAGGATTGGGACTACCTACCCTGACTGCTAATGCTTCTACTAATATCCTCAAAGCTTGGCTTGGCAGTTTTTATGGTGAATGATGGGTAAGCTTCCACCAATTAGACAGGATCTTCCTTCTTACTTTATTTGTTGGACTATTCTTAGACTTGAATGCATTTTAGAAACCTAAACAAGTGCTTGCATATATTTAGAGTACTTATTTAAGATCTGCAAGTTCTATACAGTCAGCAAAAACAAGACCAGGAGCTGACTGTGGTTCAGATCCTGAACTCCTTATTGCCAAATTCAGAGTTAAAGAAAGTAGGGAAAACCACTAGAACATTCAGGTATGATCAAAATCAAATCCCTTACAATTATCCAGTGGAAGTGACAAATAGATTCAAGGAATTAGATCTGATGGACACAGTGCCTGAAGAACTATGGATGGAGGTACGTGACATTGTACAGAAAACATTGATCAAGATCATCCCCAAGAAAAAGAAATGCGAAAAGGCAAAATGGTTATCTGAGGAGGCCTGACAAATAGCTGTGAAAAGGAGAAGAAGCTAAAGGCAAAGGAGAAAAGGACAAATATACCCATTTGAATGCAGAGTTCCAAAGAATAGCAAGGAGAGATAAGAAAGCCTTCCTCAGCAATCAATGCAAAGAAATAGAGGAAAACAATACAATGGGAGAGACTAGAGATCTCTTCAAGAAAATTAGAGATACCAAGGGAACTTTTCATGCAAAGATGGGCACAATAAAAGACAAAAATGGCATGGACCTAACAGAAGCAGAAGATATTAAGAAGAGGTGGCAAGAGAATTATACAAAAAAGATCTTCAAAGACCCAGATAATCATAATGGTGTGAGCCATTATGGCTCGCCTAGAGCCAGACATCCTGGAATGCAAAGTCAAGTGGCCCTTAGGAAGCATGGCTATGAACAAAGCTAGTGGAGGTGATGGAATTCCAGTTGAAGTATTTCAAATCCTAAAAGATGATGCTGTGAAAGTGCTGCCTTCAATATGCCAGCAAATTTGGAAAACGCAGCAGTGGCCACAGGACTGGAAAAGGTCAGTTTTCATTCCAATCCCAAAGAAAGGCAATGCCAAAGAATGCTCAAACTACCGCACAATTGCACTCATCTCACACTCTAGCAAAGTAATGCTCAAAATTCTCCCTTATCAGATACTCTCTATGCCCCTACTCATTCTCCTGAGCAAGACCATCTCATGTCTGGTGATTTGAGCAGACTCTCTGTCATACCATAATACTCCCTCTAAGATATCATAATTAGACCTTTATTCCTTTATGTAATCATCCTTTTTAGTAAAAAGCCCCGAAAGAGGTAGTACACCAAATTATTAGCCTGCTTCCTAATCACTCTGGTACATCTTCTTGCAGTTACATCTGTCCCAAATTGCCTATTTATTGTTTGGTTACTATCCTCTCCAAATTCTGTAAAAACAGGAGTTTACTCATCTTATTTATCACCATGTCCCCAGCCCTTATGACACAGTCTGGCACGTAGTAGATGCTCATTAAAATAAACATTGGTCAAACGCTGAATGGCTGAACTATTTACTTTCCCAAAAAATATGCTATGCTGGCCACCCTCTCGCTCTCTGAATATGCTGTTTCCTCTGCCCAGATTCATTCCTCTGCAAGATTCATTCCAGATATTCAGTGACTGCCAACTATGTGTTCTGAGGCCTGTTCCATCCAGCTCTCCAGGGCTCAGCATAGGTATTTTACCTTCCACGAGGCCTTCTCTGATCCATCCAGGCAGGTCCCTGTTCCACTGCTGGCTCTCATAGTGCCCTGCCTGCCCCACCATCAGCACAGCATTCCTGAAATCTTCAGACACCAGAACACCCCTCAGTAGCACAAAGCTTATGGTTTCCATTGCTGTCTGAGCCACCAGGAAAGCCCAAGAATACTGGAGTGGGTAGGCTATCCCTTCTCCAGGGGATCTTCCCAACCCAGGAATCGAACCCAGGGTCTCCTGCATTACAGGTGGGTTCTTTACCAGCTGAGCTACCAGGGAAGCCCATAAAATTATCACTGGAGTCAATAATGATGAAACCAAGTTCCAAAGAGACTGTTGTGAAAGGAGAAAAGCAATGGGGAAACTGCTAGATTCAATTATTGTTTCAATTGTCCCCTCCCCGACCATGACCTGGCCCTCAGTAAAGCTCTAACTGGCTCTAGGTTACGCCTTGAGGATAATTTGAAAAGAGTCAAAATCTCTCCTACCACATTCAAGAACATCAAAGGTTCAGTTGTATAACTGTTAGGTTTATCATTCTGAGAACTCTTTTTGGGGGCGGGAGATCTCATTTTTTTTCCATTTATTATTTTTTATTGGTTTATAATTACTTTACAATGTTGTGTTAATTTCTGCTGTACAGCAAGGTGAATCAGCTATGTGTGTATATATCCCCTTCTTCTGGAACCTCCCTCCCACCCCCAACCCTACGCCTCTAGGTCATCACCTGAGAACTTAAAGAGGGAAACTGTGTCTTTGTCAATCTCCCCAACTTTGCCCACTGCTGGAAAGCGTTAAAACCTCTACCATGTTTGTGAACTAAATGAATCCTTTTGAACTTCTAGCAGTTTAATTACTTTCCCCATGAAACTTTTTTAAAATCAGATATTGAAGCATTTCAATGACATGGTTCCCCCATCCCAAGAACACAGTGTTTAAAAATAAAAGATTTTTTTTTTTACTTCTTCCTTCTGCAAGTTGAAACGATGCATCTAAAACAGAAAACCCAGAAATAACACTGGCTGAGGATGGAATTCCAGACACTGCAGTAGACTCAGCTCTACCTCAAACTGAGACACAAGATCTTGACAAGGGACCACCCACACACATGGGTTATGCCTTGTTCTCTGTTCTACACTGAAGTTCTCTGGGCAAACTTGCTGGGGGTTAAAAAACTGAATGTGTGACAGAGCTAGTGGCAGGCATGGGCCTATGTAGGAAAACAAAACTTGACATGCCAAACATCTTTTTAGCATGCAGATTATTTTGAGCTGGAAACAATCAAGGCCCAAAGACTCAAGAAGAAATTTTGACCTCAACTGCCTGAAAGAATGTAGATAGAAGACATGTTCCAAGGAGGGAGCTGTCACCATTATAACTATGGCATGAACTAGATGTGTAGACAGGGAGGAACATAGCAAAGTCTGCTTGTTAAAATTCTTCTCTATGTCCCATTGTCTCTGGCCCAGCAAACATTTGTTTAACAAACATTTGTTTTTCTATATCCATGTCATTTTCCTTTCTCCCCTTGAGGTTTCAAACCACCACCTCCACTATCCTCTTTTGCTTTAGCTGAAGATGATATTTTTAGTTTTTTTTTTTTTTTTAACTCTTGGCTGTGCCATAAAGTTTGTGGGATCTTAATTCCCCAACCAGGAACTGAACCCAAGTCTTTAAAAGTAGAAGCATGGAGTCCCAACCAGTGGGTCATCAGGGAATTCCTTGAAGATGGTATTTAAGGTGAGGGCTTTGGCCATTTTGGTGAATTATTCAGTTTTTCCGGGTCTCTCTATTATATACATGTTATTAAACTTTTGTTTAATTTTCTTCTGTCAATCTGTCTCATGTCAATTTAATTCTTAGAGCAACCAGAAGAACCTAGAAGGAGAGAAGAAAATTTCTTCCTCCTGGACACTAACATCAATAGATTTAACCAGAGAGAATATGGAAAGGGTCTGGATCCTGGTTCTGAACTAGTCCCTTTGTCCTCCAACCCAGAGATAATCCAGTAGCTTTAAGCCTTATTTCTCAAGTCAAGTCAGGCCTAAAAGATATTCTGAGAACGTCCATCTGTGGGAATGTGCCCTCAGCTACCCATGGGAAGAGGTAATAAAATGAGGTGAGATCAACATACTGAGTAATATTTCTAATCAATATAGTCAAAACAGAAATAGTCTAAAGTTGACAATTTTCTCCACTGTAGCACAACAGTGATTTATATCTCTTGTAATCTTAACATTGCCTCCAAATGTGTGAAAGAGGGAACGGTTCCATTTCAAAAAATTATAATTTCTGATGTCAAAATAAGTTGGAGTCACTGTATCACTTCCAGACAATTAGGAACCTCACCCTGATATATGTCTGTACAACACACCCTCCTGAAAAATACTCTGCTCCATTGCTGAAAGAGAACATGCACTGGGATCGTATGGGGACAAATTTAGACACGTTGGGCAACAAAATATGCAGACAGCTGCTTGGTATGCAATTAAAATACCACTGGTGGGAAACTGGCTCTGGCAGTGGTACGAGAAACCAATTCCAGTTGACAGCCTCATTCAGCAAAATGAGATGAAATTCTTAGCCTGGCTTCTGGGGAGGGGACCGCTTGACCCCCATTCAGCACCTGATCAGCCACTGACAGGCTGCACAGAGGGGAGTGAGAAATATTTCTAGAATGAACGCAGAGAGAGCTATACACACTGACACTCTGAGTTCACAGACAAGGCATGGCTGAGCACCTCAAGGCAATGCTGGTGCAGCCTTCTAGGAGAAAGTTGCAAAAAGCAGACCTTGAATCTGAAATCATGGGTGTCCCACTCAATGTCCTGGAGGAGCCACATCTGAGCTGGAAGTCACCAAGCACACAAACACCTCCAGGAAAGTCTATGAAGGAATTTCTAGGGAATGCAGCTGCCCTCTTCATGGCACTCCCCAAATTCCAAAACGGCAGTTAAGCTTTCCATCTCATGAAGAAAAGTCCACAAACAATAAATGCTGGAGAGGGTGTGGAGCAAAAGGAATCTTCCTACATGATTGGTGGGAATGTAAATTGGTGCAGCAGCTATGGAAAATGGTATGGAAGTTCCTCAAAAAGACTAAAAGTCGAGTTACCATATGATCCAGCAACCCTACTCCTGGGCACATATCCAGATAAAACTATAATTTGAAAAGATACACGCACTGTTCACAGCAGCACTGTTCACAACAGCCAGGACATGGAAGCAACTTAAATGTCCAGCGACAGATGAATGGATAAAGAAGATGTGGCACATATATCCAATGGAATACTACTCATTCATAAAAAAGAAGCACATAATGCTATTTGCAGCAACATGGATGAACCTAGGGGTGATCATACTAAGTGAAGTAAGTCAGAAAGAGAAAGACAAATATCGTATGATATCACTTATGTGTGGGATCTAAAGTACAACAAAAATTAACTCATCCAAAAAGCAGAAACAGACTCACAGACATAGAGAACAGACTTGTGGTTGCTAAGGAGGAAAAGAGTAGGAAGGGGAATAGATTGGGAGTTTTGATATTGGCAGAGGCAAACTATCATATACAGGATGCATAAACCACATGGTACTACTGTACAGTACAGAGAACTATATTTAACATCCTATAATAAACCATAATGGAAAAAATATTTAAAAGAATGTATATATATGTGTATATATGTAAAACTGAGTCACTTTGCTGTACAGCAGAAACTAACACAATATTGTAAGTCAACTACACTTCAATAAAATAATGTTTTTTAAAGACCAGTTTATTCCATGGNGATTGGCAGAGGCAAACTATCATATACAGGATGGATAAACCACATGGTACTACTGTACAGTACAGAGAACTATATTTAACATCCTGTAATAAACCATAATGGAAAAAATATTTAAAAGAATGTATATATATGTGTATATATGTAAAACCGAGTCACTTTGCTCTACAGCAGAAACTAACACAATATTGTAAGTCAACTACACTTCAATAAAATAATGTTTTTTAAAGACCAGTTTATTCCATGGTCTCACCATACCTGTGGGTAAAAGAAAGCCCTGTCTCTATGTACACCTCTTTTCTTTTTTGTGGACAATGTCAAATACACAAGTAGAGAGACTAACATAATGAAGCTTTCACCCATCACCTAGTCTCAACAATTAACTTTAGGCCANGGTCTCACCATATCTGTGGGTGAAAGAAAGCCCTGTCTCTATGTACACCTCTTTTCTTTTTTGTGGACAATGTCAAATACACAAGTAGAGAGACTAACATAATGAAGCTTTCACCCATCACCTAGTCTCAACAATTAACTTTAGGCCAATTCAGTTCAGTCGCTCAGTCGTGTCCGACTCTTTACGACCCCATGAATCAATCGCAGCACACCAGGCCTCCCTGTCCATCATCAACTCCCGGAGTTCACTCAGACTCACATTCATTGAGTCAGTGATGCCATCCAGCCATCTCATCCTCTGTCGTACCCTTCTCCTCCTGCCCCCAATCCCTCCCAGCATCAGAGTCTTTTCCAATGAGTCAACTCTTCGCATGAGGTGGCCAAAGTACTGGAGTTTCAGCTTTAGCATCAGGGCTGATCGCCTTCAGAATGGAATTAGGTTTCATCTATAACTCACTCACTCCCCTCCACCAACACTGGAATCTTAAGGCAGGTCCCAGACATCATACCATCTCATTTATAAACATTTCAGTCTGTATCTNGCTGATCTCCTTCAGAATGGAATTAGGTTTCATCTATAACTCACTCACTCCCCTCCACCAACACTGGAATCTTAAGGCAGGTCCCAGACATCATACCATCTCATTTATAAACATTTCAGTCTGTATCTATAAAAGATAGGGCTCTTTTTTTTTAACACAACCATTAACAAATGTAAAACTTCTAAATAACTGCTTAATGTTATTAGATATCCAGCCAGGAATCAAACTTCCTTGATTGTCTCATAATATTTTTATTATTCATTCAAACTGAGGTCCGTACATTGCAATTTATATGTTTCACACCTTAATCTATAATGCTTTCTCTCATAATTTATTCTGAAAAAAAGCATATTTTCTTTCCTAAATCATTTCTCATTTGGAATTTTGCTGATTATACACTCTTGGCATCTTTTAACATGTCTCTCTTCCCCTATTTATTTCATAAACTATTAGGTCTAAAGCCTTAGATTGCATTCAGGTTTGATTTTTTTTTATTGACAAAAATACTTCTTTTTTTAATGTTAGCAGCCACTGCAGAACACTGTCTGCAGTGAATTGTCTAATCAGTGGTTGCAGTGAATTGTTTCATCAATGGTTGCAAAATGGAGATATTCTCACTCTATTCTTTGCTTCACTTGACTCCTTCTTAAAGTAAATGGTTCTTCTCCAACTATTATCCTAAAGTACACTTACACAGGAAAGAAGGTAAAATGCTTGATTCTTTCCTTTTATCAACTTCCAAAAGAATTAATCTTTCTTAAAAATGGGTTAACTCATGAATTTAAGAGTATTTTGTATGTTTCAGTCTATCTCAGTTGTTAGTCTATTGCTCACTGATGCTCATTTTTAACTAAAAGAATCCCTTCAAGTTGGCTCCTGAGTTCTTTTGTCAAGATCTCATATTCTTAAATAAAATCCTTGCTTTCTGTTACAGTAAGATGTTTCAAGCTTACCCTGCATGTTTTGTACTCCCAGAGCTGAAGTCAGACAATTCTCTCGGGAACATATTTTTTTCCACAGGGTGTAAAACCACTAAGGATGTGTTTTAATGTCTCTGGGAACAGATTTTATTTAATATATGGTTATGTCACCAACTTGATACTTAGTTGGATTCATTTATTTCACTTTTTATTTGAGATTTTAGAGATTGCTTTGATCACTTTTCCCCACCTTACTTTTTTCATTTATGAATTTATGAATAATATATCCCTGTGATCACTTGTGGAAGTATATAGACATACTCATTTACATTTATTTGTGTTTATAGTTAACTAGTAGTCTCCTTTATTTTTTATGACTACATAGTACTCCATTGGGTGGCTTATAATTTATAATTGTATAACTTATACAGTGAGTTCTCTGCTGAAGGACACATGGGTTGTTTCTAGTTCTTTGCTATTGCAAATACTGCTTCATCTAATTGTCCTGTGCACAATTCTGGGACATAACATTGGGGATAGTTAGTGTCTCTGGGACAGATTCCTAAATGTGAGATTGCTTGACCAATGAATAAGTGCATCTGTAACTTTGCTAGGTATTATCAAAACCCTGCAGTTTAGTTCACATTCCCACTAGTAAAACCTACGAGTACTTATTTCTCCACCAATTAGAGTGTTTAATGTAAAACTTTTGCATTTTTGCAAGTGTGATAGCTGAGAATTTTTATCTCAGAGATGTTTTAATTTACATTTTCCTTGTTAAAAGTAAGACAACATATTCTCAAATTTCTAAAAACTATTTGAATTTCTTTTGCTATGAGTTGTCAATCTCCTTTATTTATTGTTTTGTAGGATTGCTGGTCTTTTTTGTTTTTAGAAGCCCTTTAAATAACAGGGTATTAATCCTTTATCTGTGACAAAAGTTGCAACAATTTTGCCAGGTTGCCCTTTTATTTATGAATGTTATTTGGTGAAGGGAATAAAAATTATTTTTCCTCCATATTTATCAACTCACATTGTTTATGGATTTTGAATCACATGAACTATTTTCCCAGGTTATAGAGAAACTCATTTATGTTTTAATCTGGTGATTATATGGCTTCATTTTTTTATAGTAAATCCCTAATACATTCAGAATTTATCCTGGTTTATGGTATCCTTTCCTACATGGTTAGCCTGTTGTCCTAATGCCATTCATTTAAAATTCTATCCTACCTATTGTGGCAATCATTTTGAAATATATAGAAATACTGAATCACTATGTTATGTTACAGAAACTACCAGAGTCTTGTAGGTCAATTATACTTCAAATACAAACTCATAGAAAAAGGGATCAGATTTGTGGTTACCAGAGGTGGAGGTGGGTGGAAGGGGAATTAGACCAGCAATCAAAAGGTATAAACTTTCAGTTATAAGATTCATAAGTGCAGGGATGTAAAGTACAGTGTGATAAATAAAATTAGCATTGCCATATGATATATGAAAGTTGTTACAAGAGAAAGTCTTAAGAGTTCTCATCACAAAGGAAAAAAATTTTTTTCCATTTCTTTAATGTTCTATCTATATGGAGATGATGGATATCAAATTTATTGTGGTAACGATTTCATGATGTAAGTCAAATCATTATTCCATACACCTTAAACTCATATAGTGATGATGTCTATTATATCTCAACAAAACTGGAAGAAAAAAGCAAAATAAAACTGAAAATCTATAATCAGAATCTAATCAAGAGGAAACATCACAGAAACCTAAAATTAAGAGAAACTAATTCTCTAAAATTACTGGCCTGTATTCTTCAAAATATAGCACATAAGCAAATGGTACAAAAGCAGAGAAAAGCAACTGAAGAGAAAAGATAATGAACAGCAATATGTGATTCCAGTTGGCATACTGAACTAGAGAAAGACTTACTCTGAAGGACACTGCTGGGGTAATTGACAGAACTGGAATATGAATTGTATACTAAAGTGCTGGTTCAGTGTGCATGCATGCTAAGTTGCTTCAGTCCTGCCTGGCTCTGCGACACTATGGACCGTAACCCTCCAGGTTCCTCCTTCAATGGGATTCTCCAGAGAGAAATAGTGGAATATGTTGCCGTGCTTTCCTCCAGGGGATCTTCCCCACCCAGGGATCAAACCTGCATCTCTTATGTCTCCTGCATTGGCAGGCAAATCTTTACCACTAGCACCACCTGGCAAGCTCCTGTTTCAATGTTAGATGTATTAAATTTGATATCCATATTGTGCGTATGTGTGAGACTATTCTTGTTCTTAGGACATTCATGCTGAAATATTATGTGTGCAGTTCTTCTCCAATGGTTCAGAGAAAATATATACAAAAATTTGGGGGGCAAGATAGTGGGGAGATAGAATGGGAATGACAACATAAACCTTGGGGAAGGTTATATGGGAGTTCTTTATGCTATTCAAAATAACAAAACAAAATTCTACCCAAGTCCACTGAGCTCAGATGCTGCCTGCATCATAATCACTGTTTCCATTTGCAATTATTTATACTATTCCATTTTCTATAAATCAACACTACAATAGTTTGAATTATAGAAGCAGTATGTGTTAGTCACTCAGTTGCATTCCAACTCTTTGTAACCCCATGTACTGTAGCCCACCAGGCTCCTCTGTCCATGAGGTTTTCCAGGTACTGGAATGAGTTATCATTCCCTTCTCCAGGGGATCTTCCCCAGCAGGGATCAAACCTGGGTCTCCTCCATTGCTGGCCAATTCTTTAGTTTGAGCCACCAATAGAAGCCTTATAATAAGTCTTAACATCTGAAAGAACTTATTCTCCTCATTACTCTTCTTTTATAAGAACTTCCAGGATGTTCTTGCTGCTTTGTTCTCCTTTGCAGAAACTTAGGATACCTCTATTGGATTTGCACTCCATGTATAGGTTAAAACCAGTCAGCCTTGTGGTGTACATATCAGTGTCTACATGTATTCCATGGGGAAGACGGTCACCAGGATGGGTTAATTGAGCACTGCCAGCCCACAAGGCTTGTGAGACTTCCTCAGGGGCTGGCTCACACCTCTCAAACGGAACATGAGGCATCCTGAATATCTGAGGGAGATCGTGCAAGCTATGTGCTAAGTCACTTCAGTTGTGTCTGACTCTATGTGACCCTATGGACTGCAGCCCACCAGTCTCCTCTATCCATGGGATTCTCCAAGCGGGAATACTGGAGTGTGTTGCCATGCCCTCCTCCAAGGAATCTTCCTGAGCCAGGAATTGAGCCTGTGTCTCTTACATCTACCTGCATTGGAAGGGGGGTTCTTTACCACCTGGGAGATTAAAAACCATTAAATCAAATTAACATGGTTTAATGTCTCCAAAGAAAGGCAATGTCAAAGAATGCTCAAACTACCACACAATTGCACTCATCTCACACGCTAGTAAAGTAATGCTTAAAATTCTCCAAGCCAGGCTTCAGCAATATGTGAATCATGAACTTCCAGATGTTCAAGCTGGTTTTAGAAAAGGCAGAGTAACCAGAGATCAAATTGCCAACATCTACTGGATCATCGAAAAAGCAAGAGTTCCAGAAAAACATCTATTTCTGGTTTATTGACTATGCCAAAGCCTTTGACTGTGTGGATCACAATAAATTGTGGAAAATTCTGAAAGAGATGGGAATACCAGACCACCTGACCTACCTCTTGAGAAGCCTGTATGCAGGTCAGGAAGCAGCAATTAGAACTGGACATGAAACAACAGACTGGTTCCAAATAGGAAAAGGAGCATGTCAAGGCTGTATATTGTCACCCTGATATTTTAACGTATATGCAGAGTACATCATGAGAAACGCTGGACAGGAAAAAGCAGAAGCTGGAATCAAGATTGCCGGGAGAGGCCATTTCCTTCGCGTGTCGTCAGTGAGAGGAGCTGTGGTGGGTTGTGGAGTTCGGCTATCATGGCGGAAATAATTCAGGAACGTGTAGAGGATCAACTTCCCGAATTACAACAGCTGGAGCGCACTGGACTATTCAGTCATGCAAAGATTAATATGAAATTCATCTTTTGGAGCTGATCAAGAAAAGGAGAGCTCACATTGGATATACATTTAAGAAGGATAAGATTGAGGATCCTATAATACATCGGATACAGAGTGTCTTCCAACGTGCATCAATTAAGTGGAAAGATGATGTTCAACTTTGGCTGTCTTTTATAGCCTTTTGTAGGAAGTGAGCTGCCAAGGTTCACCTTAGCAAGATATTTTCTTCCTTGTTGGCCATTCATTCGAACAAGCCAGGTTTGTGGATTTTGGTGGCCAAATGGGAACTGGAAGACTGCTTGTCTTCAGAAAGTGCAAGACAGTTATTTCTTTGGGCTCTGCGCTTTCACCCACATTGCCCAAAACGTTATGAAGAATACTTTAGGGTGGAGCTGATGCATGCTAAAAAATTGAGGAAGGAAAAGCAAGAGTTTGAAAAAGCCAGCATGGATGTGGGGAATCTTGAGCATGCTGAAGAAGTCCTTACGGGCGAGTTGGCATGGATCATCTATAAGAACTCTATAAGTGTAATTAAAAGTGCAAAATTTCGTGTGTCAATGCTTTCAGTTGCACAGCTGTTCGACTTTGCCAAAGATCTGCAAAGAGAAATTTACAATGACCTTAAGGCTCTGCACACAGACGACCCCCTCACTTGGGACTATGTGGCCTGGCAAGAATTAATGATTCAGTCACAGCCAGGAGAAGAGCTGCCTGCAACCAAACAAGCCAAAGCGAAGGAGGTGGGCTGCCGGGAGGAGAGGTGCTGTGCTGTGTACGAGGAGGCGGTAAAAACTGTGCCCACAGAGGCTATGTGGAAGTGTTACATGAACTTCTGCATGGAGAGGGTTACTAAGAAGACAAGCAGTCATCTCCTCAGAAAGAAGAGGCTGGAAAGAACTATGGCTGCATTCTGGAAGGCACATGAGCTCGAACTTTTACCAGAACTCCAGTACAGGCAGTTGAGCACGTTGTTGCTGCATCGCCAGTTGTTAAAGGAAGCCCTGGAGGTGGCAGACTCTGGGGTGAAATTGTTCAGAAAATCAGTGGAGATGTGGCAGGTGAAGCTGGAGGCCCTGATTTCGTCAGAGACCCACGAGATGGCCAAGGGTTTTGACCAAGGCTTTGCGTACCTGAAACCTCAGATTTGTCTTCCATTGTGGCTTACTTGGGCCCAGTGGAGTGAAGATGCCAGAAAGCAAGAAGAAACTGAAGGATTCTATAAGAGAGCTATCTTTTGTCTCCCAGGAGCTGACTCAGTCCCTGTGAAGGAAATGTATCTGAATTGGGCTTATCGAAGTGGTGGTTACAAAAAGGCAAGAGATGTTTTTAAAAGTTTACAGGAAAACCGTCCATTTTCAGTTGATTTTTTCAGGAAGATGATCCAGTTTGAGAAGGAGCAAGAATCCTGTAAGATAGAGAACTTAAGAGAGTATTATGAGAGGGCTTTGAGAGAATTTGGAACTTATGATTCTGATCTCTGGATGGATTACATCAAAGAAGAATTGAACCACCTGCTTGGTAGACCTGAGAATTGTGGACCGCTCTACTGGAGAGCCATGAAAATGTTGCAGGGAGAGGCACTAGAGCAGTTTATGGCTAAACATGCTCTGCATCAAGCCGGCCGTTCGTGAAAAGAGGAAGAGCACAGTCACCTTTGTGAAATAGTGCTATAAGCCCTCCGGGCAGATTTGTTTTATGCAGTCATCTGCAGTTTGCTGAGATGGTGTCTCATTTTGAGGCCTGCTTTAATTTTGTTGACGTGTTAATCTTGAATTCCAGAAAAGAGAGCTGCTGCTTAATGGCCAGAAGCCAGTTGCTGAGGCCAGACCTATGTAGGTCCTAAATGTTTTTCAGAATACATGGAAACGATGTAACTGATCTTGTTTTACTGCACCTTGTCAGGCTTGAGTAGCTCTAATCTAGACCTCAGGTTCAGTTAAAATGGAAATGAAAATACAGTTCTGTTTATTTTCTCCTTATAAACATATATGTGGTGTGCATTTAGTGTAAAAGTATGGAGGGGACAGAGTAATTTTGTAATCTTGTCATCTAGACTTAAACTCACTGGTATGATTTCCTTTGTTAGAATTGGATTTATACTGTTAGATCATTCATTCATTGAGTCCCTGTCATGGGCAAGAAACAAGACAAGCTTTTGGGATGGAAGTGGGGGTTAAAGGAATAGAGCTGATGTCCTGAGTTGGTTGAAGCAGAATAGGATGCTACATATTAGGGGGAAAGTTGTCCTTTAAGAAGATTTTAAGAAATTACAAAAAGTGTTTTTGTCCCTGGGACTGATCTGGAGAGAAATGTTTGCACTGGAGAGACCCAGTAACAAGGAAAGGCAGGAGTAGGGAGTAACTTAGAAAGAGAGGGGCTTCAGAGGCAAGGATGGAGGGTAGCTTATAGCAGAGACGGGCATTCTTGGACAAGAAGAAGCGGTTGTTTGAGTTGTATATCCTTCAACATAACATGGTGTTACTGGGAGAAGCATTCAGTATAGTTTTACTTACAGAGTTTCACTTAATATTGTGTTGTTTTCCATGTTATGTCCATGTTACAAATAGCCTTGAAAACGTGAAATAAATCCATAGCATTCCATTGGGAAAAAAAAAAAGATTGCCGGGAGAAATATCAATAACTTCAGATATGCAGATGACACCACTTTTATGGCAGAAAGTGAAGAACTAAAGAGCCTCTTGATGAAAGTGAAAGAGGAGAATGAAGAAGTTGGCTTAAAGCTCAACATTCAGAAAACTAAGATTATAGCAACTGGTCCCATCACCTCATGGGAAATAGATGGGGAAACAATGGAGACAGTGGCTGACTTTATATTTCTGGGCTCCAAAATCACTGCAGATGGTGACTGCAGCCATGAAATTAAAAGACGCTTACTCCTTGGAAGAAAAGTTATGACCAACTTAGACAGTATATTAAAAAGCAGAGACATTACTTTGCAAAGCAAGGTCCATGTAGTCAACGTTGGTTTTTCCAGTAGTCATGTGTGGATGTGAGAGTCGGACTATAAAGAAAACTGAGTGCTGCAAAATTAGTGCTTTGGAACTGTGGTGCTGGAGAAGACTCTTGGGAGTTCCTTGGACTGCAAGGAGATCCAAC
>SJYW01033319.1:0-13307 GCA_006410735.1 Raphicerus campestris
AGTCAAAGGCTTTGGCATAGTCAATAAAGCAGAAATAGATGTTTTTCTGGAACTCTCTTGTTTTTTTGATGATCCAGTGATTGTTGGAAGTTTGATCTCTGGTTCCTCTGCCTTTTCTAAAACCAGCTTGAACATCTCGACATTCACAGTTCACATATTACTGAAGCCTGGCTTGGGGAATTTTGAGCATTACTTTACTAGCATGTGAGATGAGTGCAATTGTGCGGTGGTTTGAGCAGTATTTGCTATTGCCTTTCTTTGGGATTGGAATGAAAACTGACCTTTTCCAGTCCTGTGGCCACTGCTGAGTTTTCCAAATTAGCTGGCATATTGAGTGCAGCACTTTCACAGCATCCTCTTTCAGGATTTGAAACAGCTCCACTGGAATTCCATCACCTCCACTAGCTTTGCTCATAGTGATGCTTCCTAAGGTCCACTTGACTTCACATTCCAGGATGTCTGGCTCTAGGTGTGTGATCACACCCTGGTGATAATCTGGGTTGTAAAGATCTTTTTTGTACCATTCTTCTGTGTATTCTTGCCACCTCTTCTTAATATCTTCTGCTTCTGTTTGGTCCATACTGTTTCTTTTATTGAGCCCACCTTTGCATGAAATGTTCCCTTGGTATCTTTTTCTTGAGGAGATCTCTAGTCTTTCCCATTCTGTTGTTTTCCTCTATTCTTTGCATTGATTGCTGAGGAAGACTTTTTTAAATTTCTCCTTGCTATTCTTTGGAACTCTGCATTCAGATGGGAATATCTTTCCTTTCTCCTTTGCTTTTCACTTTTCTTCTTTTCACAGCTACTTGTAAGGCCTTCTCAGACAGTCATTTCACTTTTCTACATTTCTTTTCCATGGGGATGGTCTTGATCTCTGTCTCCTGTACAATGTCACGAACCTCCGTCCATAGTTCATCAGGCACTCTATCTATCAGATCTAGTCCATTAAATCATTTTCTCACTTCCACTGTATAATCATAAGGGATTTGATTCAGGTTGGAAATGGCAACCCACTCCAGTGTTCTTGCCTGGAGAATCCCAGGGATGGGGGAGCCTGGTGGGCTGCCGTCTACGGGATCGCACAGAGTCGGACACAACTGAGGTGACTTAGTAGCAGCAGCAGCAGCATACCTGAATGGTCTAGTGTTTTCCCCTACTTTCCTCAATTTAAATCTGAATTTGGTAATAAAGAGTTCATGATCTGAGCCATAGTCAGCTCCCGGTCTTGTTTTTGCTGACTGTATAGAGCTTCTCCATCTTTGGCTGCAAAAAATATAATCAATTTGATTTTGGGTGTTGACCATCTGGTGATGTCCATGTGTAGAGTCTTCTTTTGTGTTGTTGGAGGAGGGTGTTTGCTATGACCAGTACATTCTCTTGGCAAAACTCTGTTAGCCTGCTTTGTTTTATACTCCATGGCCAAATTTGCCTGTTACTCCAGGTGTTTCCTGACTTCCTACTTTTGCATTCCAGTCCTCTATCATGAAAAGGACATCTTTTTTGGGTGTTGGTTCTAAAAGGTCTTGTAGGTCCTCATAGAACCAACCATTCAACTTCAGGTTTTTCAGCGTTACTGGTTGGGGCATAGGCTTAGATCACCGTGATATTGAATGGTTTGCTTTGGAAACAAACAGAGATCATTCTGTCATTTTCGAGATTGCATCCAAGTACTGCATTTCAGACTCTTTTGTTGACCATGATGGCTACTCCATTTCTTCTGATGGATTCCTGCCCGCAGTAGTAGATATAATGGTCATCTGAGTTAAATTCATCCATTCCAGTCCATTTTAGTTCGCTGATTCCTAGAATGTCAACATTCACTCCTGCCATCTCCTGTTTGACCACTTTCAATTTGCCTTGATTCATGGACCTGACATTCCAAGTTCCTATGCAATGTTGCTCTTTACAGCATCGCGAACCTTGCTTCTATCACCAGTCACATCCACACCACTCATAAAAATATACAAATAGACTCAATATATGAAATCTGAAAAGAATTATGCACATGGCAAAACATTTATATATATATCAAAGAAATGATCTTTGGTAATAACAGATTACCTTTCTCCCTTAGATATGTAACTCAGTTGATCTACCTTTCTCTGACTTTATGGCATGGGTTTATCATACCTTGTGAGAAAACCATGTAGAGACTAGTCATTTCTCATTACCTAAATTTCTCAGTCTACTGAAAATGCGTGGTCACTTCACTGATGAAGCTGTCATGAAAACTGGAGACAAGTGCTCACAGAAGAGTATCCCTTTTTAAAGTCATGGGTTTCCTACCACTTGGCTGAAGCACAGTTCTCCTTGAACCTGTGGAGCCTACCCAGTTTCTGTTGCCTGTAGGGTTGTCTGTCACAGAACTGTATTGCTAGAGTTTCCACGGTCCATGTGGGTAGCTTTCTTAACCGGGTACCGAACTGAGAAGAGAATCAGAGGCCTGTTTCATGCAGTTACAACCAAGAGTTGCCTAGTGTCACTGGAAGGTCTATTGACTAAGCTGCTGCTGCTAAGTCACTTCAGTCGAATCCGACTCTGTGTGACCCCATAGACGGCAGCCCATCAGGCTCCCCGTCCCTGGGATTCTCCAGGCAAGAACACTGGAGTGGGTTGCCATTTCCTTCTCCAGTGCATGAAAGTGAAAAGTCAAAGTGATGTCGCTCAGTCGTGCCCGACTCCTAGCTACCCCATGGACTGACTGCAGCCTACCAGGCTCCTCCGTCCATGGGATTTTCCAAGTAAGGGTACGGAATGGGGTGCCATTGACTAAGCTAATTGTGTGAAATTTTTCTCTTGAGTATTTCGGGCTCTAAAGGGAACACTGAAAGTCAAGATTTATAGACTGAAGACCCCATACTAGCCCAAATAAGTCATCTGGGAACAGTGTCCACATTCATAAAATGATAGTGGTGGGACTGATGATAGTGAAAGATCTCTTCCTGCTCTAATTATAAATGGCTATGATTCTTCTGAGTTCATGTTACGTATCACTCTTGGGTATTATCAGAATAAATTTGTTATAGCAGAAAACCTCACATTTCTGTGAGCCTATGAACCCTTGAAGAGGTCAGCAAATTGTTTTAGATAATATGGCACATCAGAGTAACCCAGAGTTTTAATTTTCAAGCATTGCATTTTTCCCTCAATAATAGACATCTTTACTCCCCAAGCACAATCAGGACAGAAGGGCAATTTAAATAAAATCATTCAGCAGAAATGACAATGATCCTTCAAAGTTTAGTCTTTATGTATATAAGTACTGAGACAGATCTTAAATAGCTGAGACCTTTTCAATAAAATTTACTGTGTATTAAATATCTTGCTAAGTTAAGATTAAACATTCAAAGCTTGGCTTTTATCCAAATGTACAAAGTTCTTCACTCAGAAATAATCCCAGACTTTAAATTAAATATAGCCTTTAGCAATGCCTATAAAAACAAGGGAAATATTCTACATTAATAATGTACTTATAAGTGACTATCTTTATAAAGAAGAATAATTAAATTGGAGGTATGTATAGGAAGACTGTGCAACATGTAGTCAATTAAAACCACACAATTTATGGGTTATATTTTCACATGATGGGTAGTTCTTTTTGTTTTCCCCTACAGAAACATATGTGCTAGAAAAGTCCTATCTGTTGGCATGGGAATAACAGCCCCATTAGCATATAAGAGAAATGAAGCAAGATTTACTGCTTTTTCAGGAGCTGCTGTTCATAAAGTAGAATATTAGTAACCAGGCACCAGTGTGTTGCTCTCCTAAGGAAATAAAACTGGCAAAAGAGAGAGGCTTTCCATTAAAACTGGACATAGACAATCCCTCTTCTATCCTTATTCATTTTTCCTATTACTCTGCCCACTGTTCAGCACTTTTTGAGGGGGTAGTTATTTGGTAAAAGATAAAGCAAAGAATGAATCTAAAAGGTAAAAACTAGATAACAGAATGCAGACAGTCAGGAATTAGAGGCAGGGGACCCAGATGGAGTGTCAGTGGGTCAGACAGAAGCCAGGAGAGGACTTTGGGCAGGGGCTGTTTATCAGACTTCAGCATAAGCCAGACTTTTGATAATGATCAGTTTGGAAAAATAGGTACTTGTTGACACATGAAGGTCGGTGGTCAGTGTTAGAAATAACACATCCACCAGATGCTTTCCCAACCAAAGCCTTGTGAGATTCTGAAAACCTCTTGATAACACAATCTCACCCTTCTGTCACCACTGGGAGCCTTAGACTCACTTCTCCAGTATGTTCTTGCCACTTAAATGATGACCTCTTTTGTCATGACATACCATGTTACCATACATAAAGTTCTTCCAGCTCCTTCAACCTTAGAGATCAACACCTGAAACTTACAAGGGGCCTATTGTTCAGTTGTTAAGTCGTGTCCCACTCTCTGTGACCCCACGGTCCACAGCACACCAGCCTTGCCTCTCCTCACTACCTCCTGGAGTTTGCTCAAATTCCTGTCCATTGAGTCAGTGATGCTCTCTAACCATCTCATCTTCTGCCACCCTCTTCTCCTTTTGCCTTCAATCTTTCCCCACCTGAAGGTTTTTTCCAATGTGTCACCTCTTCCCATCAGGTGGCCAAAGTACTGGAGCTTCAGCTTCAGCATCAATCCTTTCAGTGAATGTTCAGGATTGATTTCCTTTAGAATTTACAAAGGGCTAGGTTCAAGGATTCTCCAGAGCTCAGAGCTTGTTAACGCTTTTGAAATTCATTTCTGTATTCTTCCTGTCTATTCTCATTCAATTTATCACCCACACTGCTATGAGAGTCCTTATAAAACACATGTCTGATAACTTTGCTCCCGTTTTAGAATACTAAATCCTTAGAGAAGAGTAAATGCTCCCACTGGCAGCCCAGGAGTTCCACATTGTGATCTCTTTCAGGTTCAGGAAGGTGTATTTTTTTTTAGCTAAATGGACTTTTCTGGGATCCAATGCACTGTATATATGCAAAAACAGATAAATTGGAAGTTGGTGTATAAATAGAGTGATCAGGTAATTCTTCATCCATGTTGGGGCAATTTTGAGGTTTAAAATGGGGCTAAAAATAAAAATTATATGTTGCAGAAATACTTATTACTCAACAATTTATCTTTAATCTGTGGACCTATAAAAAAGTACTAATCAAAAATTATTTTCACAACTAGATATTAGTTATTTTTTCTAAAAAATAAAAATAGCACAATTCATATATGCCAAAGCATACAACCAACTCTTAAAACATTATCTAAACATTAGAAAACAACAAATCGAATTATGACTTTTGGTAAATGTTCACATATGTGAATCAGTTTTGTGGTCATAGATCTTACCGATACAGTATCAGTGATATTTTTTTGTTTCAACATAGTCTAAATGTTTTAGATTCATAAAATTGCCTGAAATTTTCTTCAAAGGAGAATTTTACAGTCAAAGAATTTTAAATGGTGGCATCTTTACTCTTCTTGAGAGACTGTAATATTTCTGGTAGACAAACACTCTCTCTACAAATGCAGTGTTATCTGTCAAGCTCAGAGCAGTATCTGCCAAATGTGGAATATTTTCACTTCCAATTTTTAAAATACTGAAGTATTTCATACCAAATATTTCATGACAACTGTCCTTTTCCTCCTTTGAGAGTACCTTTGGGAAATATTTTATGTATGCCAAACTTATCAAAAAACTTTTCTCCATTGGTAACTTCAAATTTTATTCACCAAGTTTAGATACCACAAAATCATTTGACTTGTTAAATTTCATTACATTACAGGACAGAAAATAAATTTATCCCGCTAAGAATAATTACATCTGATTCTAACAACAAATATACATCTTTGAAAACCTAGTTACAGATTTTCAAAATCAAATCTTGTACATGATTTGAGTGCTTATTCTTTAGGAGGTTCATTAATTCCTTTGCTAATTGTTTAGGGATCAATTTAAATGTTTTCCTTTTGCAAACAATGTTTCCTGTAATTGTAATTCTTTAAAAGTTCCAAAGATTATCTTTTTGCTTCATTTTATGACTATTTCTTACCAGCTTCATTGAGGTATAGTTTTACATAGTCAATCAAACTTACTAGCTTTAAGGGCAGGTTATGACACTACTGAGCGATTTCCCTTTCACTTTTCACTTTCATGCACTGGAGAAGGAAATGGCAACCCACTCCAGTGTTCTTGCCTGGAGAATCCCAGGGATGGGGGAGCCTGGTGGGCTGCCGTTTCTGGGGTTGCACAGAATCGGACACGACTGAAGCGACTCAGCAGCATCAACAGCATGATGCATTCTGGTAAATGCATGCAGTCCTATAACCACTATAACAATTAAAGCATATAAATAATATTCTCTTCAACCCCAAAAGTTCTTTTTTGGCTCTTCAGAGTTAATTCCTTACTCTTCTTCTTGGTCCCTAACAATCATTAAAATTCTGCCATTGTACTACTGCNCAACCCCAAAAGTTCTTTTTTGGCTCTTCAGAGTTAATTCCTTACTCTTCTTCTTGGTCCCTAACAATCACTAAAATTCTGCCATTGTACTACTGCCTTTTCTAGAATTTCATAGTAATGGAACCATATACTATGTAGTCTTTAACGTCTTTCACTTAACATAATATTTTTGAGAGTCAAAAGATTTCTTCATTGGAATCCCCTGGTAGTCCAGTGGTTAGGACTCCTGCTTACCCTGGAGGGGGCATGGGTTCGATCCCTGGTTGGGGAACTAAGATCTCTTGCTGTGTAGCCTGCTCCCCACCCACCCCAAATTTATCATCTTTGTCTTGGTTTCTTTAAATGTAAGTATATGCCTTTTCTTCTGTCTGGTTTCTTAGATGTTCCTCAGTGTGATTTTATTCATATTTATTCTGCCAGTGACTCATCAAATTTCTTGGATTTGTAGATGTGTAATTTTCAGCAGATTTATGAAATGTTTTCCCATTATTTCTTCAAATATTTTCCACAATGCTGCCTTTTGTGGGACTCCAATTATAGGTATATTAAAATGAGTCATATTGTTCCATATACCACTAATATACTTTTTCAGTATTTTTCTCTCTATTCTTCACTTTGGATACTTTCTGTTCTTCAACTTCACTGTTTCCAACCCCCCTCCCCCTCTTTTTTTCTTTTGTCTTTTATGATATATAATCTACCAATAATCCTTCTAGGTTGCAGAATTTTTTTATTTCAAATTTAAAAGTTTGTCTCTAAACCTCCCCCCCCCTTTTTTTTTGGTGTTTTTCAGTTTTCTCTGCACTGTTTGCACTTTCCTCTACATTGCAAGTAACATTCTCATCTGCTAATTTCATCATACTTTGCATTACTGAGTCAGTTTCTATTAACTGATTCGTCTTCTGGTTCTAGGTCATATTTTCCTACTTCATTGTTGGGCTGGCAATTTTCATTTGGATGCTTGATGTTAATTTGACATTTTTGGTCGAATTTTGTTGTGTTCTTTGAAAGCACCGGGCTTTGTTTGAGCATGCAGTTAAATTACTTGAAATCATATGAACTTTTTGAGGGTACTTGTACTCTGTTAGACCAATTCCAGGGCAGGCTTTAGTATAAAATTAGTTTAGCCCTATAACTAAGATGAAATAATTTGATATCTCTACATGATGCCTTGTATATTACAAGATGGTTCTACTCTAGCTAGTGGGAATAAAAACTATTCCCAGTTCTGTTTGAAGTCCTTGAATTGTTTAACCTACAGTTTTCCACTGGTTAGTTCCCCAGTCTTGTGGAGTTTCACCTCATGTATGGAAAGGTAAATAAGACAACTATTTAAGGAAACTTACAGATACACAGAGCTCTTTCTTTGTGTAGCAACTTCATCCCAAATATTCTGCCTCAAAAATTCCAGTCACTTCAATTTCCCCAAACTCTGATCACTTTATCTTCAACTCAGAAAAACTGCTAGACTTACTATTTGAAGTCTCTCTTCCTATGCTCCACCTGGAACTTGCCACTTATTAAAGTCCACGCAATTGGAAAATTTTTCTTTTTCCTTGTTTCTTGCTAGGATCACTGCCCTTCACTGTCTGCTGTTCAGTGCCCCCAAACAGCCTTCCACACTGTTTCCACATTGTTGGTGGGTATGCAAATTGGTGCAGCCACTATGGAAAATAGTATGAAGGTTCCTCAAAACACTAGACTGGCCATACGATCCAGCAATCTCCCTCCTGGGCATACATCCTGACAAAGCTACAATTAAAAAGAAACACGCACCCCTATGTTCATAGCAGTGCTATTCACAATAGCCAAAACATGGAAACAACCTAAATGCCCATCAACAGGTGACTGGATAAGATGTGGCACATGCATATAACAGAATACTACTCAGCCAAACAAAAGGATGGAATAATGCCATCTACCAGAACATGGATGGACCGAGAGATTATAATACTAATTGAGGTTAAGTCAGAAAGAGAAAGACAAATACCATATATCACTGACATGTGGAGTCTAAAATATAACACAATTAAATTTATCTACAAAACAGAAACAGACTCAGATATAATCTAAAAGACTTTTGGTTGTCACGGGGGGAGGGTGGTTAGAGAGAAATGGATTAGGAGTTTGGGATTAGCAGATGCAAACTATTATATATAGAATGGATAAGCCTCAAGGTCCTACTGCATAGAACAGGGAACCCTATTCAATATCCTGTGATAAACCATAATAGAAAATAATATGAAAAAAAGTATATGTATAACTGAGTCACTTTGCTGTATACAGTAGAAATTAACACAACACTGTAAATAAACTATACATCAGTAAAATAAATTTTTTAAAAAGTATTTGTATATTTTTTCTTAGTTTCCTTTTATTTCTGATCAACATGCAATTCTTACATATGTAGTTATTTCTTCATCTGTGGGGTTAGAGGTCCATTTATTGAATATTTTGACTAGTGAATTCTGATAAGAAAATGTAATCAAAATTCAGAAAGCTCATTTATNTTTTCTTAGTTTCCTTTTATTTCTGATCAACAGGCAATTCTTACATATGTAGTTATTTCTTCATCTGTGGGGTTAGAGGTCCATTTATTGAATATTTTGACTAGTGAATTCTGATAAGAAAATGTAATCAAAATTCAGAAAGCTCATTTATAAAATGTTCAATATTATTATAGACTAGTCCTCTCAAAAATTTCTAAAGCATGATTGATAATGGGCAACAAAGAGAGAAATTTTGTACTGCTATGCTGAAAATGTTTCTTTATCATCAATATCAGTTGTATTTTAAAATCTGTGTATTTCATTTAATTGCATTTCACCCTGTGTTTCCACAGAGTTATTTTAAATTTTGAGAAAAATACCATAATCTTTCACTAGCAGACTATCAATACATTTTTATTTTATATTTATAATTATATTAAGTTTTTAATGTAATCAATGCTAAAATGCATTTCTGTTCTTTAAAAATAAGCTATGCTCTAGAAAAATGTAAATACATGTATTAATATGAAATCAAAGATTGTATTTTCAATGTTAAATTTTCACTGTAATTTATAACAGCACCTATATTAATGTCCTAAGTTTTATTTTTGGTAGATTTATTTCCAAAAACTTTAATTCTATTAACTGAATGAAAAATATAAAACCATTATTAAAATTAACTTTTTTTGTTTTGTGCTTAAAGTATCCTAAGGACACTGCATCTTCAACCAAGATATTCTTCTAGCCACATCAACAAATAAATATTATCTCACTTTGGAGCTTGGAAAAAACAAAAAACTTCAAACTGGAAACTTGTTAAAAAATGACATTAAAAACTAAAAGCACAGTCATTTTATCTAAATAAAAAATCATTCTTCATGAGTAATAGTTAAATGCACCTTCTGCAACTGCACTTGTTAAATTGTTCCCTGTGGCCTTCATTTCAGTCGCTTGGTCGTGTTTGACACTTTGCGACTGGATGAACCACAGCATTCCAGGCCTCCCTATACATCACCAATTCCCGGAGTTCACCCACACTCATGTCCACTGAGTCAGTGATGCCATCCAGCCATCTCATCCTCTGTCGTTCCCTTCTCCTGCCCTCAATCTTTCGCAGCATCAGGGTCTTTTCAAATCAGTCAGCTCGTCACATCAGGTGGTCAAAGTACTGGAGTCTCAGCTTCAATATCAGTCCTTCCAATGAACACCCAGGACTGATCTCCTTTAGGATGGACTGGTTGGATATCCTTGCAGTCCAATGGACTCCCAAGAGTCTTCTCCAACACCACAGTTCAAAACCATCAATTCTTCAATGCTCAGCTTTCTTTATAGTCCACTTCTCACAGCCATACATGACTATTGGAAAAACCACAGCCTTGACTAGATGGACCTTAGTCGGCAAAGTAATGTCTCTGCTTTTTAACATGCTGTCTAGGTTGGTCATAACTTTCCTTCCAAGGAGTAAGCGTGTTTTAATTTCATGGCTGCAATCACCACCTGTAGTGATTTTGGAGCCCCCCAAAATAAAGTCAGCCATTGTTTCCATTGTTCCCCCTCTGTTTGCCATGAAGTGATGGGACCAGATGCCATGATCTTGTTTTCTGAATGTTAAGCTCTAAGCCAACTTTTTCACTCTCCTCTTTCACTTTCATCAAGAGGTTCTTAAGTTCTTCTTCACTTTCTGCCATAAGGGTGGTGTCATCTGCATACCTGAGGTCATTGATATTTCTCTCAGCAATCTAATTCATCTTTTATTCTTTCTTTGGTGGTCTGTGGCCTACCTCTTTTTGAAACATTAAGAATTAATTTTTGTTTTTTGGTGGTACCACACAGCATGTGGGATTTTAGTTCCCCAGTGAGGTATCAAACTTACACCCTCTGCACTGGAAGTATGGAGTTTTAACCATGAGACTGCCAGGGAAGTCCCATGTTTTGTTCTGTTTTTAATGATGACTACATTTTACTGCTCCTGATTCAGTAACACTGTCTCTTCAGTGTTCATCTCACTCATGATATTACACGTCTCCATGATGAATGATCAATACTAAACATTTTATGCAAGTTATGTCTTCCTTATCAACTTTCTTGGGAAATAGTAACTGTGTACTAAATTCTGGTATTTCTTGAACACATTTTATCCATACTTAACCCTTGATTCCCCACATTCACCCCAACCCCACCTTCTGACAACTTGGTGGCTTTAAGGGATGTCTGAAGCTGTGGCTACAGCACACTTGTCTGGTACACTGGGTGGCAGAAATGTTGAATATTTCTCCCTGCATCTCCTAAATTGGAAATCTAGGTGTCCTTTACAACTGGTGTTTTGGTTGATGTCTGTTATTTTAATATCCCATTCCAGATACTACTTGCTTCAGATTTTTCCTTTTTCAGAAACCAAATTGGCCTCATGCCTGTTTTTTTTGTAAGTAAAGATTCACTGAAACACAGCCATGCTCATTACCCATTGGCTATAACTTGCTACAGTCGAAGAGTTAGGCAGTTCAAACACAAGGCCTTATGTAGTTACTGTCCAGCATTGTACAGAAAAGAATTTGCTGAACTCTGATTTAAAGCAAGGAGGTATAGAGATGAATGTGCCTTATTTTGTAAACGATCACTCTTGTATCACGTAAGAGAAGCAAAAATGGAGAAAGCAAGAGTGGCTGGGGGTAAACCACTTTGTAGGATCTAGAAATGGTACAGAAGAAAGGCCTGATTTGGGATGGTGGCCACTGGAATAGAAATAACTGGTTGGGTAAATGAAATGTTTAAGGAGTACAGCAACAGGATGGGGTAATGGATTGGACATAGAACAGAAATGGAGAGAACAGGAGGAATATAACTCCTAGATTCCTGTCTAGGAAAACTAGAAGGATAGTGGTGCCATCTACTTGGACTAATAAGCCTGGAAGAGGCTGAGGTTTGGGAGAAGAATAGTGGCAAGGGCTTTGGGCACGTTGACTAGATGTGCCTTTGTGGTGTCAAGAGGATGATGCTGAGCTAGAAGTTTGGGAAACATCTGGAACTCAGGTGTGAGCAGAAGATTTAAATTTTTTAATTATTCATGTAGAGATGACGATGAAGCTATGGTCTGGAAGGAAAATAACAATAAGTAAAATGATAAATATTTACTAAGTGCCTATTGATATGCCTATGAAAATGTGCTCCATATATAATCATTTCAAAACCATCTTGTAAGATAATTTCATTTTCCTTATTTTACAATTGAGAAAACTGAAGTAAAGAGATTTAAAATAACTTATCCATATTACACGCTCAAGAAAAGAATATGGAGTGTGAAAAGCATTTAGATAAGGATGGTGGGCTCACTGAGCAGAGAGTCTACATTTAATGTGGCAGCTAGAGGAGTTCTGAAGGTTTCCAGCAGCTCATTTGNAAATAACTTATCCATATTACACGCTCAAGAAAAGAATATGGAGTGTGAAAAGCATTTAGATAAGGATGGTGGGCTCACTGAGCAGAGAGTCTACATTTAATGTGGCAGCTAGAGGAGTTCTGAAGGTTTCCAGCAGCTCATTTGGTTGGTTGGCTACAACATGGACCAAAAAGTGGCCCGCAGGAAGTGATTTAGAAATGTCAAACCTGCCTTGGTTTAATGAAAAGGAAGGGATTCAAAGACTTTGGGAGACTGGAATGTTAGAGTGTATTTGTCTGAAGCCAAGTCAAAGGGACATAGTAGCCAGTCTAAGAGATCTCTGAATAGCCAGAGCTTGAACAACTGGAATAAAAAAATTAATCATGATGGTACTGGATTATAATACATATGATAAATATCTAAGCTCCATTCTGATATAAATGTATAATGAATAAATTAGTAAATGAAAGAGAAAAGAGAGCTCTTCATTACAGATAATTTCCAAATAATTAATGAAGACAGAGTAAAGGAAATAAAAAATTGGAACAGAATAATCAGTTTTGCAGGTGACAGCTGCTGATGGCTGCTAAAATTAATGCACAGAAGTCTGAGGAATAAGAGTGTATCTGAATAATCTTAAAGTGTCTTTCCAATATATTTATTAATTCTAAACGAATATATTCTAACTTTACACTGAAGATCTCCTTAATCAAATGATCCAGGTTAACTTTACCAATGATAAAACAAATTGACATTATGCACTGCAGATCCGATGCATTAAGAATGCTATCGCATCACTGCTCTGGCAGTCTTACCAAAAATGCATATCCTCAACCTAACTATGAAGAAACCTTAGAAAAACCCATAATGAGAGACATTTTTCAAAACAACTGACCAGTACTCTTAACTTCCTGATGTTCAAGATGGCTTTAGAAAAGGCAGAGGAACCAGAGATCAAATTGCCAACATCTGCTGGATCATGGAAAAAGCAAGAGAGTTCCAA
>SJYW01033327.1:0-15365 GCA_006410735.1 Raphicerus campestris
AATTAAAAGACGCTTGCTCCTTGGAAGAAAAGCTATGATTAACCTAGATAGCATATTAAAAAGCAGAGACATTACTTTGCAACAAAGATCCATCTAGTCAAAGCTACAGTTTTTCCAGTAGTCATGGATGGATGTGAGAGTTGGACTATAAAGAAAGCTGAGTGCTGAAGAATTGATGCTTTCGAACTGTGATGTTGGAGAAGATTCTTTAGGGTCCCTTGGACTGCAAGGAGACCAACCAGTCCATCCTAAAGGAAATCAGTCCTGAATATTCACTGGAAGGACTGATGCTGAAGCTGAAACTCCAATATTTTGGCCACCTGATGAGAAGAATGGACTTATCTGAAGAGACCCTGATACTGGGAATGATTGAAGGCAGGAGGAGAAGGGGACAACAAAGGATGAGATGGTTGGATGGCATCACCGACTCAATGGACATGAGTTTGAGTAAGCTCCGGGAGTTGGTGATAGATAGGGAAGCCTGGTGGAGAAGGAAATGGCAACCCACTCCAGTGTTCTTGCCTGGAGAATCCCAGGGACGGGGGAGCCTGGTGGGCTGCTGTCTACGGGGTCGCACAGAGTTGGAAATGACTGAAGCGACTTAGCAGCAGCAGGGAAGCCTGGCATGCTGCAGTCCATAGAGTTGCAAAGAGTCGAACATGACTAAGTGACTGAACTGATTTTTGATTAGAACATTTGAAAATTGAGATGATTCAAATGTCCAATACATTCTGACTTCTTCACATGTACTAAGAATATATGTGTGGCAAATAACTATATATATACGAGAACACCATTACAGACCAGGCTTTGTAAGGAAAAACTCATGTGCAAAAAGACTAGCATCGCTATGCATGTGTATGATAAATCTTTGGTCACATTCACAGGGCCTCTGACCCTCTTAATTAATTATCATATAGTTAATATACACTTAAAGAGAAAAAAAATAATGGGTATTCTGAAAATATAACATCTGAGTTTCATTTTCCTTAATACTGCTATCCTCATTCAGTTTGCAAGATCTCTGGCCCAAATTCCACTGTATGTAATGATATTTTCCATCTCCATTGTTGTTTTCCAGTCACTAAGTCATGTCTGACCCTTTTGCAACTCCATGGACTGCAGCCCCCTAGGCTCTTCTGTCCATGCAATTTCAAAGCAAGAACACTGGAGTGAGTTGCCATTTCCAGCTCTAAAATGTCACTAATGGAGTAAGGGGTGTGTATGTATGTACATGTATGCATATATACAAGGAACCTATTACATAAATTTTAGATAGAATTTTAAAAACATATTATAGTGAGGTACAATCAACAATATATTTTATTATTCATCTCTTTATGTTACTAAGTACAGAAATTTTCTTTTTACTTACTTGCATTGCTGCTACAACCTGGGATATTTTCTCCCGGAGAATACCCCATGAGGCCTCCATTCCCGTTAGGATTAGATGGCACTGAAGCAAGAAGACCTAAATGGAAAAAATGTCCTATTAAGTTATGATCAAGATGAAATTCAAGGATGGGAACATAAACAGCTGCCAAAGAAACAAATCAAAGGCAATTACTGACATACCGAGTCCTCTGTATCGTGAAAGCTGCTGATAGATCTGTTTCATCCTCTCAATATTCAAACGGCTTGCCTCAGCATGGTTCACCATTGGTTTAGGATAATTAACTCCTATCAAACATTTGGCTACCTTTTGAATACCTTCTGGTGCATTCCAGGGATCATAGATATATTTTGCAGGGAAGCCTCTTAGGACAGGCAAATAACGCCTTTTAGGAAAGGAATAAAAATTATTAATAAAATGAACTGTAAGCAAATTATAACATACTATTTATTAGCTATAAATGACCCAAATCAAATAAATACCATTTAAATGATTTATTACCCTTTCCCTCATCTCTGCTGCCCATCAGGAGTGGGGAATACCTTAAGCGTTGTTTAAGCATGACAAGCTCTTCCTGGATTAGCTATTCCAAACTGAATAATAATCATCCTTGATTTACCTGATATAGTCTCCATTGGGATCTGTTCTCCTACCAAAACCAACAGGGCAATAGCAGTGAAAAAACTGTTGGAAAAAGGAACTACAAGACAGCCACATCCAACTTCCAGCATTTATGCTCCAATCTGCATCAAGCAGTAATTCTTCAAATACCTTCAGAAGTAACGGTAATCAATTAGTTTGCACACAGATATTTCTCAAAGCAAGCATTTTCCAGGTCTCTGTAGATCAAAAGTCAAGGTAAAGAAAATCTAGCACTGAACTATAAAATTAAACATTCCAAAGTTAGTTTCCTTATCTATGTTCTATCCTATAATGAGTTATTCCAAGGAAAAAAACATATTAGTACTATACAGATTTCTGAATAGAATTTACCATTGTAAGCTTGGCAGTGTTATTGGAAATGGGAGGGTAAAAGTTATTCAAGTAATTGATTTAAAAGGATAAGTTAGGATATGGCAAGATTTTTTTTAAACAGGAAAAAAAAGTAGTAAACACTTTCAAGAAAGCAAAAATACTACCAAACAAACCACCAAAAAAAAACTTGGAAGTTTGGTACATTGGTCTACATAATGGGAACAATCAAATACAAATGACCTTTAAAATTTAATTAGAATTATGGAATTTAAATTTGGGATTCCCTGATCCAAAAGGGAAACTGAATTCAACTATTTTAAGAAATTCATTAAGTGTGTGCTATGTATCTACCTCATGTACGACTTGGTGCTAGGAAATAGAGATGTAAAAAAACAGGATCACAAATGGTCTTTTGAAAGGGGAAATTTATGATATAGATAGGAAGGTAAAACATATTTAAGTCCTCTTATATATACCCATAAGATGTCACAAAATGTAGTATGCATCACATTACATAATAAGACTAAAAAGCTAGGGTGTTGAAGTGAGGCAAAATGATTTATATTTTAAAATTTATAATATAAAGATGGCTATTTCTAAGACTCTTTGGTGAATCCTTTATGTGACAGAAATGATCACCTATAAATATACATCAATCTGCTAAGTCCAGAGTATTAAATTTTAGAGTTCCCTTGATGGGTAGGCTGATTTAGTCACTGAAATGACTTCAGGTTAATGCACTCTGATTATGCCCAAAAGTTGCCTCTACAGTTAAGAAATAAATGTTTTTCTATTGAAAAAAAGAAACGAGACTATAAACGAATCTATATAATAGACAACTTTTAGGAACTGTTTTATATATATGTGTGTGTGTGTGTATATATATATAAAAGATATAGAGTTCTTCAAAATAAAGCCATACTACATTAGTTGGAAGAACACTTACCTTCATTCCTTCTTCCCAACTAATCCATAGGTCACCTCGTGTCAGGAAACAAGCAACTGCATGTCTGGCTAAATGATGAATCCAACCCTCCTGACGAAGCTGTGTCATGATGGCATCAATCCATGGAAAGCCTGTGCGTCCTTCTGCCCATTTTGCTAAAGCCTCAGGATTCTTATCCCATGGAATCTGAACACAAATGGGGTTTCCTTCCATTTTGTCAAAGCGTGGATTATTTGTTGCTGCTGTATAGAAAAATTCACGCCATAATAGTTGCCCATAAAGGGAAAGAGGAGGGGAACTGTTCTTCTTCACCTAAGATTAAAGAGCAAAGTAGTATTATCAGCGATTTTTTTTTGGTAAAAAGTATTTTTTAAAAATAAGCTCCAGTTCTAGGTAATACCTTTTTGTAGAGATCTGTCAGTTTGAAATAAAAAAGCCGACATGACAAACAACCAAATCGGAGATAAGGACTGAGTCCAGTAGGGCTAGCGAGCAGGGAATTTGCATTCATTCGAGGTCTTTCAAAGTTTGCCACCCAAGCCTGAACAAAACACAGAGAAAATTATGCTAACTGCCTTTCCAATTTTAAAAGACTGTTTGAAATTGAGCTTTTCAAGAATGTTACATAGTCCTTGGGGCATAAAATCTCATTTTTTCAGCCACAAATGACAGATTTTAATAAAAAACAAGATAAAAGTGAGCATTCTTTTGTTTTAGTCATCCTCATGTGGCAAATTCCTAACACAAGGTTGAGAGCACCTTCAACCTGTCTTTCTGACACTGAGATAATGTGAAACAGAAGACTATCCTAGCTTTAAAGTCATCAGATACCAGCTTACACAGAAAGCATAGAGGGGTGGTACTGATAGTAGCTAAAGAGGAAATAATCAGAAGAGGAGGAAGAAGGGTATTTAAATGAAGACAGTTGTTAATTTTCAATTACATTTGTGCTATTTTAATTATTTTTCTTAATCCTCCTTTTTCAACAGCCTATTTTTTTGTTTTTAAAAAAGAGTGAATATTTTTAAAATGACAATTTGACAATATAAACATCATCTGTATTATCATACTTTTCTTTCCAAGTGCCTTTCCAAACGTGTAAGTGCTTCAGTTTCTCCACCTGGCCACACTGCAGAGGGTAAGCCATCTGTATCAAAACCTTAAAAAAAAAAAAAAAGGAAATGGAAAAAAAATCTGACAGCATAAAAATTAAATGACGCCCTGGACAGGTCCTCACAGACAGATGATAAATAACATGGTCTCTGTCCTTTGATACATTTATCTTAAGGTGATAACAGATAGACCATGAATTAACAGCATACATAAATAATACACAGATTAATCACCTTTTAGTTTAAGACTTTCTTTTTCCCTTTCTTTTCCTCCTTTCTTTTCCTTTTAGTGCAAAGTACATGTCAAATTAGAAGTGGAATTTTTCTGAATAGTTTATTAACTCTTAAGCTCCACATGTATTATTGCTTACACCTACCTAGTTCTTCCAGTGATGGGACTCCATATTTCTCATCATGGTCATCAGATAGAGGAGTTGTGCACTTTTCTATCACTTCTGAAGTAATTGTCTCTACTGGTATTTCTAGTGGTTCCATTTTGCTGATGAGAGTCTGGAATCTTTTATAGGTAAGAGGTGGCTGACCACCATTTAGTTCTATGATCCTATTACAAAAATTAGCAAAATGCTATTAGTATTTTTAAAAGGACAATATAATTTGATAAACTTTTAAAAGTCTTAAAATAAGGGAATTAAATGAAGATAGTAAAAATGAAAATAAAAATGAAAAATCACTTCTATTTTCTATTGTACATGTTTTTGTTAAATGTCAATATATGTATCTTATGTATATCTTTTATATTTAATTCTGATCAGTAATTTCTCAATTAAGTAATACTATAAGGAAAGAGCCTTGTCAATGGTAATCTGCATTAGATACAATTTGGGAATAACCCATTATTCTTTTTCACCATAGCCATTTGCACTTAAGACTTCAAGGAGAATATTAGCTTCTTATAGGACCAAGAAACTTGTTAAAACAGTTAACAAATCTAAAAATCACTCTCTTCATTTTATAAACATCTGCTAGATGTCAAAAATATACAGCATGCAAATATCAAAACATTTATGACAAAGAAAATTGAGCATCTATAAGTGGAAAAAACAAGTGGCTAATAGCCTAAAGGCAAAAACAAAAAAATAATATATGTGGAAATGTAAAAATATTTTGCAACACAGCTCAGAGAACCTTCTAATCATTAATAAAAACTAAACCAGGCCAATATTGTATCAAGGAGTAATTAGCAAGTTTTATTAATTAGGATTCTATATTACTATAGTGATAATTACTTGGTATTTTCTATCATGCATGTTTTGGTTAAATGTTAACATATGTATCTTATGTATATATTTTATATTTAATTCTGATCACTAATTTCTCAAGTAATACTAAAAACAAAGAGCCTTGCCAATGTTATTTATAACCAAATTAAATACAATTTGGGAATAACCAATTATTCTTTTTCACTATAGTCATTTGCATACTAGCATTTAGGCTTCATAAAAAATTATTGGTAAAATTATACTCTATCACTTTACGGATTGGAAACTGAAGCCTCAAGAGAATTTAATAAACTAGTCAAGGTCACATAACTAATAAATAGCAAATCGAGATTTTCTTAATCCAAATAGAATAAAGTTTTCTCTATACCACCTATAATGGTGAATCAATTATATGTATGGAAAGTAACCACCATAAAAACTATGCTTTGCTTTTAGAAATTTTGCTTTGATGTAATTCTTTAAGTTTATACCTAGGATCAGAATGAAATCTGTTCACTATAGTGATCTACAATGATACTACTGAGGACATTGCTAATTATATAACAGAAGCAAAATAAAAATCTTAGAAAAGATATTTTCTATATGCTACATTTTTATATGATGGATTTATATAGTAAATATTCACATTCATTCTAACAAACAATCCACTTTTATACATAACATAATTTTATACTGAGCTTCCCACTTTAAGCAACTGCCCTTATCTTGTTTTGCCTCCTTCCTATCAGTTCTCTAAGGTTAAGAAATATGGTAAACGAGCAGGCAAGGTTTTTATCAAAGGATATGACTTCTGGCTTAATAGGAAGTTAAGACTCTTGCCTGAATCAAACCACAGATTTTTGTACAACTGGAAAAGTAATAAAATAGTTTGTCATGTTACAGAATCAGCTTTATTATTTTGATAAAAATGTGAAAACAACTTAAAAAAGTAAAATAAAAGGTACATAAATTATGAGATTTCAGCACTTGTAAGGATGACAGTATGCCAAAGGTTAATGTTTAAAAATCTTATGAATCCTCAAATCTTACAGCATGTATTAATAAAACCTCCTAAATTTAACTTTGACCACAGAATCTCTGTTGGAGAAAGCATCACAAAAGACTGATATTTCATGAAATATACTTTGAGAAATAAGATATCATACCATTGTTCAGAGGACTACATAATATTAATACAATTTGCATATGAACTCAAAATTCAGGCAGACTATAGACACATAAAATAATTTATGACAAGCATGTAAAATATACCAAGGCACTTGATGGCTATGTATCATATAAACTATAAAATTAATGTTGCTGAGAGCCCAGAATGGCAAGTTAGTAGGCTGAGCTAGAATAGTCAAGGATAATTTTGTGATTCTTTTAATAGTTTTGGAACTGAAATTCTGAGTATTTTTATCTTATGCACTTAGGTCTGTAATTTTGGCAACTGTCTTTGGGTAAACAAAAATTACAGAAGTTAAATAAAATGCTACAAGTTTGAGTTAACTTAATTCTCCACAATTCTATTATGCATGTCCTTATTTTCACTTTTGAACTTAAGTCCCACAGTACATTGTCTTTGTACTTAATACCACTTAAATGTACACTTCAAAATGGTTAAAATGACAAATATTATATGTATTAGAAAATCTTACTTGTCTAGATCATATAATGTGTGTGAAATTCGTACAATTACTTCTACTCCAGCTTCAGTAGCCAGTTTCTTAATAGCTGCATCTCGTTCCTTTCCAAACGGCTCAGAATCATATTCAATTGAAAGTTTAGTAATGTTCCATTCCTAAAGTAAGAGAAAGGAGCAAAAACATACACAAAATTTAATGATTATTTTTTCTACTATAACAACACAGGCTGGAAAAAAGTGAAAAGCGCCAACTCTACATATCAAATGATTATACTATGAATATACAGAAAGAAAATGCACAATTTATAAATTCAAAATTATGTAAATCAGAAATGCATACTCACTAGATTTATGCTAGGCTTTATACAATCTAGCAATATGCTTAACCTAAGCTTCCTACATTAAATGTGTTTGCATAGCACTTTACTTGTTCAAATAATTTACACTTACATTATCTCATTTGTTACTCAAAATAATCCTCAGAGTTTGGCATTTTGGTTGTTAACTCCATTTTGCAGATAAGATTATTTTGAAAATTCAAGAATTTGTCCAAGTTCAGAGAGAGCCATAATACCTGATTTTATGTCTATTGATTCTAAGACTAGTTTCTTTTTTTTTAAAATTGGAGTATAATTGCTTTACAGTGTTGTGTTATTTTCTGTGGAATAACCACATGAATCAGCTATACTCCTTCCTTCTTGTATCTCCGTTCCACCCACTCCCTTATCCTACCAGTCTAGGTAGTCACAGAGTACTGAGCTGAGCTCCCTGTATACAGCAGCTTCCCATTAGCTACTTGTTTTACACATAGTAGTGTATTCATGTCAATGCTACTCTTTCAATTCATTCCATTCTCTCCTTCCGACCTTGCGTCCATAAGTCCATTCTCCATGTCTGTGTCTCTATTCCTGCCCTGCAAATAGGTTTATCAGTAACATTTTTCTATATTAATGCATATATGCATTAATATACGATATTTGGTTTACTCTTTCTGACTTAACTTCACTCCATGACATTCTAGGTTCATCCTCGTCACCACATATGACCCAATTTGTTTCTTTTTATGGCTGAGCAATATTCCATTGTATATATGTACCACATTTTCTTTATCCATTTATCTGTTGATGGACATATAGGTTGGTTCCATGTCCTAACTACTATTAATATAAACCTTTGACAGTTAATGTAGTACAAGCTGCTCTGGTAAGGTACTGTTTTACAATGTTTTACTTTTGATTATCAAAAAATGTTAACTGTGCAAAATATAAACACACTTATAACAAGAGCAGATATTGAGTGCCAGGTGCTGTATTAATAAGTCCCGTAAACCTTTTTTAATCACTTTCAGTGAAGAGACTGTGACTTAAGGGAATTAAGTGACTTCCCAGGGTGGGGTAGTAAAGTTTCATTGTTTTTGTAATTCTAAAATCTATTCTGATATACCTTACAAAAAAATCACCTGTCATTCTACCATTATTTAACTGATTATATAGTTACAAGTTGTACTTCTCCAAACCTGCATAGATTCAGTTCAGTCGCTCAGTGGTGTCCAACTCTTTGTGACCCCATGAATCGCACGCAGCACGCCAGGCCTCCCTGTCCATCACCAACTCCCAGAGTTTACTCAAACTCATGCCCATCGAGTCGGTGATGCCATCCAGCCATCTCATACCCTGTCGTCCCCTTCTCCTCCTGCCCTAAATCCTTCCCAGCATCAGGGTCTTTTCCAATGAGTCAACTCTTTGCATAAGGTGGCCAAAGTATTGGAGTTTCAGCATTAGCATCAGTCCTTCCAATGAACACCCAGGACTAATCGCCTTTAGGATGGACTGGTTGGATCTCCTTGCAGTCCAAGGGACTCTGAAGAGTCTTCTCCAACACCACAGCTCTAAAGCATCAATTCTTTGGCACTCAGCTTTCTTCACAGTCCAACTCTCACATCCATACATGACCACTGGAAAAACCATAGCCTTGACTAGACGGACCATTGTTGGCAAAGTAATATCTCTGCTTTTTAATATGCTATCTAGGTTGATCATAACTTTCCTTCCAAGGAGTAAGCGTCTTTTAATTTCATGGCTGCAGTCACCATCTGCAGTGATTTTGGAGCCCCCCAAAATAAAGTCTGACACTGTTTCAACTGTTTCCCATCTGTTTCCCATGAAGCGATGGGACCAGATGACATGATTTTTGTTTTCTGGATGTTGAGCTTTAAGCCAACTTTTTCACTCTCCTCTTTTACTTTCATTAAGAGGTTTTTAGTTCCTCTTCACTTTCTGCCATAAGCGTGGTGTCATCTGCATATCTGAGGTTATTGATATTTCTCCCGGCAATCTTGATTCCAGCTTGTGCTTCATCTAGCCCAGTGTTTCTCATGATGTACTCTGCATAGAAGTTAAATAAGCAGGGTGACAATATACAGCCTTGACATACTCCTTTTCCTATTTGGAACCAGTCTGTTGTTCCATGTCCAGTTCTAACTGTTGCTTCATGACCTGCATATAGGTTTCTCAACAAGGGCTATTTCCAGTAGTGAGTTTTTTAAAAATTGCTATTATAAACCTTTCAGTATACACCTTTATACATAAATCTTAAACATTTTGGGACATTTGTCTCATTTTTTCCAGAAGTAATTTTTTGAAACACAATTAATGGATACAATAAATTATATTTAAAATTTTGATAGATATTGCCAAATTTTCCACCAGATATCCTGCACCAATTTACACTCTCAATAGTAGTACACCAGTATTTTAAAAACCACTACTATAAACACATAGCATACACAGGAAAATAATATCTCAAAGTTGTCAATAGCTGTTATCTTTGCAGGGTAGAATTTAGGAATATAAATAATTATTTTTTATTTTACACAATGTTGTATTATTCATATTTGTTAAATACAATCATGTACTGTTTTTGAAATTTAAAAATGAAATTAAAATGAGAATAGGAAAGAAAGCATTATATTTCTTTGTTTTATAGTGAGAGGTGGTGTAGAATGGTAGTTAAAAAACAAAGGATCTAAAGTTAAACTTCTCAAGTTCGAAGACTGGTTCAACTGTCTATGCAAACTTCTAAACCTTCCATGCCTGTTTCCTTATCTTAAAATGGGTATCATGAAAGTAGAATACTTAGAGAGTACCTAGTATATGACAAACACTATGTGTTTATTAGAGTAAAATGAAGAAAAAAAACACATTTTTTTTGTTGTTGTGTAAAGATTAAATTGAGAAAAAATTAAATGAGACAATGTATGTAAATTATTTGGAAGAGAAAAGATGGTGATGCTGGGAAAGACTGAGGGCAGGAGAAGAGGGCAATAAAGGATGAGATGGTTGGATGGCACCACCAACTCAGTGGACATGAGTTTGAGCACGCTCCAGGAGATAGTGAAAGACAGGAAAGCCTGGCATGCTGCAGTTCATTGGGTCATAGAGTTGGACACGACTTAGCAACTGAGCAACAACAATGTAAATTGTTGAGTACATAGTACATAGTTAAGTCCTCAATGAATGACAGCTGTTATTACTGTTGTTACTAGCTATTTGTACATTTTTTTCTTTATGAATTGCAGCTTATGTTTGCTTACGTTTCTATTGCAATTAATTCTCTTATGGGTTTGTACACTCATTTTTAATGACAAACTTTGTCACATATGTCACTTTCTAAATAATCTGTAATTTAATTCTATGATTTTTCTTGATAGTCTTTTAGTTTTTGGTTAGTAAATGATGGAGCTTAAAACAAGTCAGTAACAGTCCCTCCCCTTTTCCCCTTTTGAAGAGGAGGGGAAATATAAGTCATAAAACTAAATGTAAAAATATAACCCCCACAGTCTTCCCAGGCAATTGAAATAAAAACAAAAGTAAACAAATGGGACCTAATCAAACTTACAATCTTTTGCACAGCAAAGGAAAACATAAACAAAATGAAAAGACAACCTACAGAGTGGGAGAAAATTTTGCAAATTATACAATCAATAAGGGCTTAATATCCAAAATATACAAACAGCTAATATAACTCAATATAAGAAAAAACAAACAATCCAATTAAAAAATTGGCAGAAGATGTAAACAGACATTTCTCCAAAGAAGTAATACAAATGGCCAATAGGTACATGAAAAGATGCTCAACATTGTTTTAAGAGAAATACAATGAGGTACCACCTTACATTGATTTTGCTGGTTAAAATGGCCATCATTAAAATGTCTACAAATAAATACTGGAAAGGATTTGGTTTTTCAAGTAATCATGTATGGATGTGAGAGTTGGATCTATAAAGAAAGCTGAGTACCAAAGAATTGATACTCTTGGACTATGGTGTTGGAGAAGACTCCTGAGAGTCTCTTGGACAGCAAGATNGGTTTTTAGTTCCTCTTCACTTTCTGCCATAAGCGTGGTGTCATCTGCATATCTGAGGTTATTGATATTTCTCCCGGCAATCTTGATTCCAGCTTGTGCTTCATCTAGCCCAGTGTTTCTCATGATGTACTCTGCATAGAAGTTAAATAAGCAGGGTGACAATATACAGCCTTGACATACTCCTTTTCCTATTTGGAACCAGTCTGTTGTTCCATGTTCAGTTCTAACTGTTGCTTCATGACCTGCATATAGGTTTCTCCACAAGGGCTATTTCCAGTAGTGAGTTTTTTAAAAATTGCTATTATAAACCTTTCAGTATACACCTTTATACATAAATCTTAAACATTTTGGGACATTTGTCTCATTTTTTCCAGAAGTAATTTTTTGAAACACAATTAATGGATACAATAAATTATATTTAAAATTTTGATAGATATTGCCAAATTTTCCACCAGATATCCTGCACCAATTTACACTCTCAATAGTAGTACACCAGTATTTTAAAAACCACTACTATAAACACATAGCATACACAGGAAAATAATATCTCAAAGTTATCAATAGCTGTTATCTTTGCAGGGTAGAATTTAGGAATATAAATAATTATTTTTTATTTTACACAATGTTGTATTATTCATATTTGTTAAATACAATCATGTACTGTTTTTGAAATTTAAAAATGAAATTAAAATGAGAATAGGAAAGAAAGCATTATATTTCTTTGTTTTATAGTGAGAGGTGGTGTAGAATGGTAGTTAAAAAACAAAGGATCTAAAGTTAAACTTCTCAAGTTCGAAGACTGGTTCAACTGTCTATGCAAACTTCTAAACCTTCCATGCCTGTTTCCTTATCTTAAAATGGGTATCATGAAAGTAGAATACTTAGAGAGTACCTAGTATATGACAAACACTATGTGTTTATTAGAGTAAAATGAAGAAAAAAAACACATTTTTTTTGTTGTTGTGTAAAGATTAAATTGAGAAAAAATTAAATGAGACAATGTATGTAAATTATTTGGAAGAGAAAAGATGGTGATGCTGGGAAAGACTGAGGGCAGGAGAAGAGGGCAATAAAGGATGAGATGGTTGGATGGCACCACCAACTCAGTGGACATGAGTTTGAGCACGCTCCAGGAGATAGTGAAAGACAGGAAAGCCTGGCATGCTGCAGTTCATTGGGTCATAGAGTTGGACACGACTTAGCAACTGAGCAACAACAATGTAAATTGTTGAGTACATAGTACATAGTTAAGTCCTCAATGAATGACAGCTGTTATTACTGTTGTTACTAGCTATTTGTACATTTTTTTCTTTATGAATTGCAGCTTATGTTTGCTTACGTTTCTATTGCAATTAATTCTCTTATGGGTTTGTACACTCATTTTTAATGACAAACTTTGTCACATATGTCACTTTCTAAATAATCTGTAATTTAATTCTATGATTTTTCTTGATAGTTTTTTAGTTTTTGGTTAGTAAATGATGGAGCTTAAAACAAGTCAGTAACAGTCCCTCCCCTTTTCCCCTTTTGAAGAAGGGGGGAAATATAAGTCATAAAACTAAATGTAAAAATATAACCCCCACAGTCTTCCCAGGCAATTGAAATAAAAACAAAAGTAAACAAATGGGACCTAATCAAACTTACAATCTTTTGCACAGCAAAGGAAAACATAAACAAAATGAAAAGACAACCTACAGAGTGGGAGAAAATTTTGCAAATTATACAATCAATAAGGGCTTAATATCCAAAATATACAAACAGCTAATATAACTCAATATAAGAAAAAAAAAACAATCCAATTAAAAAATTGGCAGAAGACGTAAACAGACATTTCTCCAAAGAAGTAATACAAATGGCCAATAGGTACATGAAAAGATGCTCAACATTGTTTTAAGAGAAATACAATGAGGTACCACCTTACATTGATTTTGCTGGTTAAAATGGCCATCATTAAAATGTCTACAAATAAATACTGGAAAGGATTTGGTTTTTCAAGTAATCATGTATGGATGTGAGAGTTGGATCTATAAAGAAAGCTGAGTACCAAAGAATTGATACTCTTGGACTATGGTGTTGGAGAAGACTCCTGAGAGTCTCTTGGACAGCAAGATCCAACCAGTCCATCCTAAAGGAAATCAGTCCTGAATATTCACTGGAAGGACTAATGCTGAGGCTGAAACTCCAATACTTTGACCACCTGATGAGAAGATCTGACTAATTGGAAAAGACGCTAATACTGGGAAAGACTGAAGGCAGGAGAAGGGGACAACAGAGGATGAGCTGGTTGGATGGCATCACTGACTTGATGGACGTGAGTTTGAGTAAGCTCTGGGAGTTGGTGAAGGACAGGGAAGCCTGGCATGCTGCAGTCCATGGAGTTGCAAAGAGTCGGACATGACTGAGCAACTGAACTGAACTGAACTGGAGAGCATATGGAGAAAAGGGAATCCTCTTACTCTGTTGGTGGGAATGTAATTTGAGACAGCCACTATGGAAAACAGTATGGAGGTTCCTCAGAAAACTGAAAGTAGAATTACTATATGATCCAGTGATGCCTCTCCTGGGCATATCTAGACAAAACTCTAATGAAAAAAGACCCAACCCCATGTTCACAGCAGCACTATTCACAACAGCCAACACAGAGAAACAACCTAAATGCCCATCGATAAATGAATGGATAAAGAAGATGTGGTACATATATACAATGGAATACAATTCAGTCATAAAAACAACAAAATAATGCCATTTGCCCCAATATGGATACAACTAGAGATTATCATACTAAGTGAAGCAAGTCAGAAAGAGAAAGGCAAATACCGTACATATCACTTATGTATGGAATCTAAAATATGATACAAATGAATCTATCTACAAAACATAAACATGCCCATGAGCACAGAGAACATACTTGTGGTTGCCAAGGAAGAAGAAGTTAAGGGAAGTATGGAGTGGGAGGTTGGGGTTAGCAGATGTAAGCCATTATATACAGAATGGACAAACCATCAGGTCATACTGTATAGCACAGAGAACTATATTCAATATCCTATGATAAATCATAATGGAAAAGAATATATAAAAAGAATGTATATAACTGAATCATTTTATGGTATAGCAGAAATTAATATAACATTGTAAATCATATATGTATGTATACATATCACATTACTAGTAAAGCTGAACTGGAAGAAATTAGGTTTAAGGACAGGTAAGCTTACAGATTTTTCACCACTGAATTAAACAGATTTAGCTACCCAAGGCTAAATAGCACATTTCTTTTAGTGTTTTATCACATGGAAGAAGGGAACAGGACATGTACTCTCTGCAACTGAAGAGGTGAAAGGGGATGATCTGACCCATACTCACCTAACTCCTTCTATTAAACTCACTAGTGAGATCATTCATTTCTTCCCTGGGAATAATTAGTGGACATCTCTCCACAAGAAAAATGAAAAGCTAGAGAAGAGAAAGTTCCCCAAATATTAAATTTATCCATTCATATTCTAAGTATTTATTATAATTCTTAGCTCCTATTGTAGGTCCCTCCACCCTGGAACTTACTGAAGATTGGCAACACAGAGGGAAATAAACTGTCTCTTATACACATCTCTTCTTCCTCTTCTTCTTCCCTTTTTCTTCTTCTTCCTCTTCTTCTTCTCACCCTCTTCTTTTTCTTCTCAACTTCTTCTTCTTCTCACCTTCTTTTTGT
>SJYW01033335.1:0-12287 GCA_006410735.1 Raphicerus campestris
AGTTTTGTTCCTCCTCTTTCACTGTTCCCTCCTGATGAGTAGCTCTTCTAATCTCAGTGCTGCTGCACAGAGTTTCATCACTCTATGTTTGTCCACTGACTAAAAGTATACTGGGACACGGGGCCATTTTTAGAGTTTGCTTTTCACCTTAGTATTTCTAGTGATGAGGAAAATGTGAGGCTAAGCAGGCACCACCACATCACGTGATGATGAATAAAGGGACAGAAGAAGGGGAAGAATCCCAGGTTATCAATGCCTCCATTTTATAGACAAAGAAACTGAGGCTCAGAGAAGTTCACCTGGTTTATTTGTGGCAACTCTAGGATTCAAACTCAAATATGCCTTAATCATTCCCTCCATTTTGTCTTTTGTGTACATTGTCTCAGTTCATCTAATCAGAAGTCATATACCCTCTCTGAAATCGTAGTTTCTAACCTGGAAAATGAGGAGAATTGGACTGGCTATGTAAACACCCTTCTAATTCTAAAACTTATGGAGACTGTAGCTCCTAACCTTCTGTGGGTGATCATTCCCTGATGACCATAGGTCTTTTCTATGCTGGTCAGAGTTTCCAGAGTTGGTCACAGGAAGCAAAATCACTCTGGGTGTTTTAAACAGAAAGTGATTTAAAATCAGTGGAAGCAGTGAAGGACGGGGAGTCAAGGGCCTGGCGTGAGACTACGCATGGTTGTGGCGAAGGCATCAGAAAGCTTGTTGCCGTTATGCCGCTGTAGTCCATTCTGCTGTCACAATGACTGATTCTTGATAGCCAGGAGACATGCTGTCTATCATCGGACTGCTACATATGCCAGCAAAGGAGACTCAAGAATTCCATCTCTGTGACCTGGTTTGCCAGCAAGACATTGGCTTCTTTTTCATGCTGGGTTCAAAAGTTTGCATGCATGCTTGCTGTCACTTCAGTTGTGTCCAACTCTTGGCAATGCTATGGCCTGTAGCCCACCAGGCTCCTCTGTCCATAAGATTCTCCAGGGAAGAATACTGGAGTAGGTTGCCATTTCCTTCTCCAGGGGATCTTCCTGACCCAGGGATCGAACCCATGTCTCCTGTGTTTCCTGCATTGGCAGGCTGGTTCTTTACCACTGTGCCACCTGGGAAGCCTGGCTAAATCTCAGACAAATGCTTGTTTCTCAGTGTAGAACCTATTTTGTATCCCCAACCTTTGCTGCTAAGGAGTCTGGAAAATGTAGATTTCAGTTCACTTACATTGGCAGAACAAAAAGGGTTGAATGGAGGCTGAGAAAACAAAACCATGGTGCCCACCACACTCCCTTGACTTGTAAAAGTTCTCTGCTTTCCTACTCTTCAGCTTCCAGCAGCCCATCTCTGAGGCTCTGGTTCACTGTAGGATGCGTGTCCTATTGGTCTCGAATTTCCTACAAATTTACCTTAGCAGAGAGGATGTTTTTTTTTCCTCTGGAGTAACATGGTCCCTGATGCATGAACAGAAAATTTAGGTAATGGGAGAGATGTGGGAATCTCATCATGTCCCTAGAATAGCAGAAAATATATTTGGAATGTGATCATTCATAAATATAGTTGGTCCTATTAGCTGGTTTAAAGCTTCTAAAAATCCATGGGTTTTTCCCTTTGGACTGACCTGAGAGAGAGAAAAAGTTTTGTGAAAGCTACCTTTACTGAGGAAGAGAATCTGAAAGTAGGTTTTCTTCTTGGAACTTGGAATCCATAAATATGCCATTCTGATGTGGACACGTGGCAAATATTCTACCGCAAGGTTGCTCTGTCCTCCCTGAAAAAAAAAACCAAAATGCTGATTCTGCAGTTGAGTGTGGCCTGAAAGAGCTTGTCCATGTGGAAGACGCAAGCCTAGTGCTTAACCACTTTTCCCTTTCCACAGCCTTATTCTGCAGGAGGCCACAAGTACAGCATGTTAATTCAAACTTTTCAAAACCATGAAACCACTGAATATCTCAATATCCGTGTGTGGACTCTCATTTGCCTACTCTGTGTTAACAGAGAAACATTTGGTTTTAAACAAGACTTTATTTAAGGGGAAAAAGTGTATAGGATTACATTTGAAAATGTAATTATTGAAAAGATAAACCATATGTCGTAAGTCTTTGTTTTACCTCCTTTTCAGTGAGGCCCGCCTTGAAGAGTTCACTTGGAGGTGTATGGAGATTCGAATTCTTCTGGAAGCAAGCTGGAGAAGCCAAACGTAGCTGACTCTCCAGTCTTTGTGTTTACGTTTTAATGGAGTTGCTGCCAAAATATCTTATAGTCCAGTGCTGTATCTTATTGAAAAAGAGCACAAAATATTGGCTCAGAGATACAGAGCCTGAGGGTCCACACCTGCCTCTCAACACTTCCCATTGCCATCTCCTCAGGACATCGGGTAAAGGGAGGTTGTGACAAGGATATTGAGACTAGGGGGTGAGGGTGGGGAGGTGTAGTGGGAATGGATACAGAATAAAGACTATGTTTTCTGGTTCATCTTACTTTACATTGAGAAGGTCATGTCCATGATACACAACAACTAGAAACAAAAGGTAAATAGTCAGCTTTGGCCCACACTGATGCTAAAATCCAGTCACTCAGTAGCGGCTAGCTCTGTGTGACCCCATGAACTATAACCTGCCAGGTTCCTCTGTCCATAGGGTTCTCCAGGCAAAAATACTGGAGTGGGTTGCCATTTCCTTCTCTAGGGTATCTTCCCAACCCAGGGATCGAACTTGCAGCTCCTGCTTCTCCTGCATTGGCAGGTGGGTTCTTTACCGCTGAACCACTGGGGAAGCCCAAAGAAAAGGTAGCCATGCTTTAGAGATTCAAAAATAAACCTGTTACTACATCTCTTACAGGATATAGTATAACCACTATAGGCCAGTCAAAGTCTTTTACAGAGGATAATTCTGAGTATCTGTAAGCAAAATTAATAACCCTCTCCTAAAGGAAAAAAAAAAAAAAGGCTAACCCTGATAAGAATTTCTGCCTATTGTGAAGTTATCTAAGTTCATTTGGATATGCACAGCTCTTGGATTGTTTTTGGTAGGTAAAGGCAGTAACCCAAAATGTCTGAGGCGGACAAAAGTTGAAAAGTGAAAGGTAAAGTCGCTCAGTCTTGTCTGACATTTTGTGACCCCACGGACTACACAGTCCATGGAATTCTCCAGGCCAGAATACTGGAATGGGTAGCCTTTCTCTTCTCCAGGGGATCTTCCCACCCCAGGGGTCGAATCCAGGTCTCCCACATTGCAGGCAGATTCTTTACCAGCTGAGTCACAAGGGAAGCCCAAGAATACTGGAGTGGGTAGCCTATCCCTTCTCCAGCGGGTCTTCCTGACTCAGGAATCGAACCGGGGTCTTTCGCATTGCAGGTGGATTCTTTACCAACCGAGGTACCAGGTTAGCCTTCTCCCAAATTCCTGCTACAAAGTTATAATGAAAGTAAGCTCCTAACTAATTTCATCATAGATACAAACATTTTAAAACCAACTTTTATGAGCAAGTGAACACAATCTAGCACTTCCCCAGTGGCTCAGCAGTAAGAATCTGCCTGCAGTGTAGGAGATACAAGTTCAATCTCCAGGTTGGGAAGATCCCCTGGAGGAAGGCGTGCCAACCCATTCCAGTATTCTTGCCTGGAGAATTCCATGGATAGAGGAGACTGGCAGGCTATAGTCCATCAGGTCACCAGGAGTGAGATACAACTGGACCGAGTGAGTACACACACACGAGCACAATATAGTCTGTTCTGTAAGTTCAATGTTGTCAAGTTCTCTTTCTTTAATTACTTTAGTTACTTCCAATGTCTTGGAAGATATTAATAGTTTATAGTCCAAGGAAAAGTAGACAGCACTTGTCAGCAGTCTTCTGTTACCTATTTCACAGCAATCAGAAATCCTTGTAAACCAGTGGTTGAAGATAGGTCTATTAAAAGGAAAATTGTGAAAGACTTCTAGATAGACCAAAAGATTATTAGATTCTTTTTTAATGACAAATCACATTTTACTGCTCTCTGCATTATACACTGCACACTGTTTTTTTAAATTTTAAGGATATTTCACCATCCAAAAGATAAACAAAAATACATTTAAACACTTCCAGCCCCAATAATGAAACTAACAATGCAAACATCTATTAATGTACTCATCCTACACACTTAAAGTTCAACACCACTTGAATATTGCACACAATGTTTCATAATATTCCCTCCATGAAGTTCTCAATTTTGAAAAAAAATTAAGGCATCCTAAGTTTTCCAATTTATAATAATGTGTACGACATAGATGACAATATTTGATATTTTAGTATAGATTTCTATGTTATTCAGAGCATACACTTGGTTATTTGATTCTATGGAGTTTCTGTCTTTCATTGTATTTGAGCTATATTGCAATTCTATATATCTAAGTTAACCTGTGGAAAATTGATGGTAATGCAAATAATGCTTGTCTTTACACATGCAAATACATTCTGTCTAGTGGGAGGTTCAATTGACTTTGCTTTGTTATGGCCAGTCAGGTCAGTCATTCAGTCATGTCTGACTCTTTGCAACCCCATGGACTGCAGCATGCCAGGCTTCCCTGTCCAACACCAATTCCTGTAGCTTGCTCACACTCATGTCCATCGAGTCAGTGATGCCATCCAACCATCTCTTCCTCTGTCACCCCTTCTCCTCCTGCCTTCAGTCTTTCCCAGAATCAGGGTCTTTTCAAATGAATTGGTTTTTCACATCAGGTGGCCAAAGTGTTGTTTTCAGCTTCAACATCAGTCCTTCCAATGGATATTCAGGACTGATTTCCTTGAGGATGGACTGGTTGAATCTCCTTGCAGTCCTTCTCCAACACCACAGTTCAAAAGCATCAATTCTTTGGTGCTCAGCTTTCTCTATGGTTCAACTCTCACATCCACACATGACTACTGAAGAAGTCATTGCTTTGACTATATGGACCTTTGTTGATAAAATAATGTCTCTGCTTTTTAATATGCTGTCTATGTTGGTCATAACTTTTCTTCCAAGGAGCATGCATCTTTTAATTTCATGGCTGCAGTTACCATCTGCAGTGATTTTGGAGCCCATGAAGATAAAGTCTGTCACTGTTCCATTGTTTCCCCATCTATTTGTCATAAAGTGATGGGACTGGGTGCCACGATCTTCATTTTTTGAATGTTGAGTTTTAATCTAGCTTTTTCACCCTCCTCTTTCACTTTCATCAAGAGGCTCTTTAGTTCTTCTTCACTTTCTGCCACAAGGGTGGTATCATCTGCATATCTGAGGTTATTGATATTTCTCCCAGCAATCTTGATTCCAGCTTGTGTTTCATCCAGCTTGGCATTTTGCATGATGTACTCTGCATAGAAGTTAAATAAGCAGGGTGACAATATACGTCCTTGACGTGCTCCTTTTTCAATTTTGAACCAGTCCATTGTTCCATGTCTGGTTCTAACTGTTGCCTCTTGACCTGCATACAGATTTCTGAGGAGGCAGGTAAGATAGTCTGGTATTCTCACCTCTTTAAAAAGAAACAAATTTAGTATAGTAGAAGAAGCCAATTTTATGCCTATTAAGAAAATTCGTTTTAGTACAACCAATGGACTTACCTATTTTTTGGGTCTTTGAAATTTTCTTTGAACAATTCCCTTTCTGTTTTTCTCATTAATTAATGAGTCAAATAAAATCATTGATAATGTTCATTTTATACCATAGAGGTATGATTTTAACTATTTTTTTAAAATGTATCCCTACCACCATCCCTCAATGGCTAGGTTCTTACACATTGTTTAGCGATAGTAAAGAGTAAATTCAAACTACTTCATTCAATTTCCAATGTACATAGCTTAAATACCTTTAATTTAGTAACATATATCACCCAATCTATGTATCTCAAATGTATTTAAATTTCATTAAGAAACCTCAATTCAGTGGACATAAATTTGGGCAAATTCCTGGAGTGGTGAGGGAGAGGGAAGCCTGGTGTGCTGCAATCCATGGGATCACAAAGAGTCTGGCATGATTGCTAACTGAACAACAACAATAAGCCCCTCTAACGTAACATTCATTGATCTCAACACTTGCTCTGAGAATCTGATATATATTATGTTAGTTATCAAAGTCTCAGGGATTGATCAAAATAAGAATAACAGAAGTGCTTATAGTAGCCATGTGTTATCTTTCTGATATGATATTAATCGTTTTTTTTGGAGTGTAGATTTTCAGTCAGAGGAAATGACTCTCCTTTGAGATGGAGCTTGAATTAAATGGCATATTTACAATACCATAAAGTCTATACTGAAGTATCTTAACATAAGCTACAAACATCATAACATTGCCCTTTAAAGGGATTAAGAAAAATACTCCATGTTGAACATTTAATATTCTGTAGCACATTAGTTCATGTATTCTTTAAACACACAGTAATTTGGCACTTACATTGTTAGAAAATGAAAAGTTGATGACATTTAAGTTGGGTTGAAATGAATCCTGTCAATTTGAGTATCATATAGCTGTTCATAGAAATCTGCAGGAAAAAAAATGTGTACATTGAACTTTAATATAAGTATGCGTGTTTTGAAGATGGAAAGGAAAGAATTATACAATGTAGGTAGTAATTTACATATAATAACAGTGTTTTGCATTTATGTATACCACTGCTAACCATTTCAAAGAGAATTTGTGACCCAACAACAACTAAACAGTAGAATTTGAAGCCAATTCAGCTATAAGGATAAGTAATTCCTTTTTCAATGGAACATCTATAATGAGAGGGAGGAAACATTTAAGGGAAAGGACATTTGAATAATAGGGGAGAGTACTTTGCACAGAAAATGTTTTCTAACCATCCGAAGTCACAGAGTAATCCATCTAAATACAAGGAGAGTTTTCTACTTAAAGTCAAATGACAGAGTCCATTTGAGCTTGAGAGGGACCTCATCTCTTATAGGTTTCATGTTGTATGGGATTGTACAATAAAATATGAGGAACAGGAGTAGCAATTGCATAAATTTGCAGTAGTAAATGTTCTGTTGCAAATCTTAAGGCACAGTGGAAGCCAAAATCCTGTATTTTAAAGTGGAAACCTGGAACAGTTGCAGAGAATTGAGAACTGACTGAGCACACTATGAGGGAAGCCGTCAGACCAGCTTGATTCAATGAGAAGTGTAGCCACATACAATTTGGATTGGAGACAGCATGGAGACAACAGAAACAGGAAATGGGGCAAAAATATTTCTCTCGACAGCTTGGCCAAGGGCTCACTAATACCCTAGAGAAGGGATTTGATTAATTTCCACCAGCACTACATTGTTCTTATATCTGCAAGTGATTTGTAATTTGCTGTACACTTTTATGCTTGAGTTGTTAAAAGCTCATGTTATTCCAGGGTATAGTTTTAGTTTATATATACTCCAAAAAAAGTAGTAACATTACAGAAATAAAATCTTAAGTTAATCTCCTTAGGTTATGTTAAGAAACATTTAAAAAGGAGAACAAAACGGACAATTATAGTTCCTATTTTCATGGATACAATAAGTATCCTTTATAAAAACTGACTAGAGCCAGGCAGTTTTGTTGGATCAGTCAACTCTTGTTTCTACCATGTTGTTTGTTATCTCTGTCCTTTTGCTATTGCCAACTAAAGAGTGTTGCTCTCCATCTGGCTCTACAAGGATTGAGTCATTAGCCACCACAGCGACTGACCTTCAAGTTACCCTTCAAGTTAGGCGCTCAGGACTGAGGTCAGGAACGAAACACCCTGTGCTCTGGGAAAACTGGCAGAACAGGCGTTCAGATAGATCTTTTCAGGAGCAAACGTTATGAAATCAATTTCTTGCATCTTCCCATACTTAGAAAAGCTCTAGAATCATTAACTATCTGTTCTTCAAAACTAGCAGCAACTGTCTACCGAGATGTGTGTTTGAAGGCAAGATTTCTTCAGAATCACACATGGTAATGAGAAGACTCTTGAGAGTCCCTTGGACTGCAAGGAGATCCAACCAGTCCATCCTGAAGGAGATCAGCCCTGGATTTCTTTGGAAGGAATGATGCTGAAGCTGAAACTCCAGTACTTTGGCCACCTCATGCGAAGAGTTGACTCACTGGAAAAGACTCTGATGCTGGGAGGGATTGGGGGCAGGAGGAGAAGGGGACGACCGAGGATGAGATGGCTGGATGGCATCAGTGACTTGATGGACGCGAGTCTGAGTGAACTCCAGGAGTTGGTGATGGACAGGGAGGCCTGGCGTGCTGCGTTTCATGGGGTCGCAAAGAGTCAGACACGACTGAGCGACTGAACTGAACTGAGCTGAATTCCCTTCATATGAACGAGTTCCGTTCCAAGAGTGCTTTCATAAATCCAATTTGTTTATAAGTCCAACAAAGTTTGCCTAGGTACCCAAGTATAACAATCAGCTATATAGTACTGTAATAGATGTATAATAGTTTTCACACAGATAATACATAGAAAGCACAAAAAATAAAGAAAATATCTTTACTCTTACAGTACAGTACTTTGGAAAGCACAGTATAACAGCTGACATGCAGGGAATGGCAGCCAGTGAACAGGCAAGAAGAGTTACTGACTGAAGGAGGGAGAAGAGATGGGAGATGGTACAGCTGAAGGACTGTCAGCAATAGGAGACTAAGGGCATGCTGCACTTTCACTCAAGCCTTACATTGATGGAGCAAATGTTCCCATCTTCAAAAATTCAAAACATGAAGATTTGTAGGGCACTTACTGTACATGCTGACCTCCCCTCCACCCCACCTCTTTGGAGCAGTTCCTCAGAGCTATCTGAGAGACTGTCTCCCAGGCTATAGTCCTCAGTGTTTCTAGATAAAACTAAAACACAGCTTTCAGGTTGTGGCTTTTAATTTCAGTTGTTGCTATGATCCCTCATTTTTTTAGGAATCAGATTCTTCATTCTAGCAGCATCCCTCCCCCAACCCCCTGCCCCCAAACACTAGGGGGAGTTCACTTCTGCTCTTCCTTCCACACTTGGCTTACCATTCAGTTCTTACCAGAAGCCTTCACTGACCTACACTGTGTACTACCCCGTCCATAAGCCTATTGAGTGTATTACCATGTTTTATTTAAATCGTGTTTTGGTCTCTATCTTCCCAACCAGACTATGAACTCTCTGTATCTTTCCCACCTTTAATTGTATGTCTAGAATATAATAAATGTTCAACAAACACTGAAGGGAAGATGGAAGGAGTGAACTGTAATTTAGGGTTAGTTTAACTCAACACTTGCATATTACATAATGGAAAACAAAGACCCTTGTCTGGCCTTGTGTCAGATACGATAATCTTCTGCAAAACACTTTTAAAAGGCATGTAAAATGTCATCAACATTATCTCCAATGCACAGAGTAGCTGTGATGATCAGGGACTATCTTTAAGTAGAAGGTTGAAACCAGAAGGTGGATTTTCACTGGGTTTGCTGAAGACTTCACCTGAATTCTGGTTTTGAACATTTAGTTCAGTTGGGAGATAACCTGGGGGAAAGACAGAGCCAGGGGCAGTTAGGATGTTTGAAAGGCCACACTCCTAAGAAAATGTGGACTGGGAAAAAAAATCCCCATGAAAAGGGAATGATAAGGAAACATCTTTTTCTGTTGGTGTTCTGGGTAATAAAACAAATTTTCTGACAAAGTTTAACACAGATCTGCCATCATACAGGTTTTGACTGGACTGTAAAATCCCAAGCTAAGGCATTAATATGATGGCCCACTAGCATCCTGGGGTGTCTGACAGAAGCATGTAAATTCTCCTTAGAGTGGCACATTTCTACTATGATGCATAGGCCTGTTGGAGTTATATACAGGCTGAACATGAACACACTAATCAAAGTTTATATAACACACAAAGAAACAAATATCCAGGAGGCAGACTTGTGGGATAAATAACATATAATGAGTATGCTTAAAATGTTTAAAGAAAAATGAGCCCCACTTTGGTTAAACAGGACTCAGCAAATTTGCGGCAAAAATCTGAACTATATTATATCCAAGGCTAGCTACATAATTTGCATGGTCCAGTGCAAAATGAAAATGCAGGGCTCCCTGTTCAGAAAAGCAGTAAAAAAGTGCCATTAAAAGTACTAAAGTAAAAAGGGTTTTCTTTAAAAACATTTTGTTACTTGTAAAACATAATGGGAATAATGATGTCTGAGTAACAACTTAAACTAGCAAACTAATAATATATTGGTGTCAGACTTTTAAGTAAATAACAATACTTTATTCATGTGATATCTTGATTAATCATAAAAGTTTTCTGACTTGATTTTCTGCAAATGTATTAGGTCAGCAAAATTTATACTTTTAGAAATTTTATTTTCTGTCAATGAAAGATTGCAAATAATTCTTGAATATTCAATTTTAAGAAGCATTTTTCTATTAATACAAGTGTTACTGGAGCTGTTAATAGTATGCTATAGACTGGCAACACTGGAATAAATAATTTAGGGCTGATGATTCTTTCTTTTTTTAATTTTATTTTTACTTTATTCTAAGTTACAATATTGCATTGGTTTTGCCATACATTGACGTGAATCAGCCACAGGTGTACATGATCTCCCAATGCCAATGCCCCCTCCCACCTCCCACCCCATATCATCTCTCTAGATCATCCCGTGCACCAGCCCCAAGCATCCTGTATCCTGTATTGAACATGGACTGGTGCTTCGTTTCTTACATGACAGTATACATGTTTCAATGCCATTCTCACAAATCATCCCACCCTCTCCCTCTCCCTCAGAGGCCAAAAGTCCGTTCTATACCTCTGTGTCTCTTTTGTTGTCTCACATACAGGGTCATCATTACTATCTTTCTAAATTCCATATATATGTGTCAGTATACTGTATTGGTGTTTTTCTTTCTGGCTTACTTCACTCTGTATAATTGGCTCCAGTTTTATCCATCTCATTAGAACTGATTCAAATGTATTCTTTTTAAGGGCTGAGTAATACTCCATTGTGTATATGTACCACGGCTTTCTTATCCATTCATCTGCTGATGGACATCTAGGTTGATTTCATGTCCTGGCTATTATAAACAATGCTGCAATGAACATTGGGGTACATGTGTCTCTTTCAGTTCTGGTTTCCTCAGTGTGTATGCCCGGCAGTGGGATTGCTGGGTCATAAGGCAGTTCTATTAGCAATTTTTAAAAGAATCTCCACACTGTTTTCCATAATGGCTGTACTAGTTTGCATTCCCACCAACAGTGTAAGAGGGTTCCCTTTTCTCCCTGTCTCTTATACACATCTAGATGTGTATAAGAGACAGGTAATAGATGTATAATAGTTTTCACACAGATAATACATAGAAAGCACAAAAAATAAAGAAAATATCTTTACTCTTACAGTACAGTACTTTGGAAAGCACAGTATAACCGCTGACATGCAGGGAATGGCAGCCAGTGAACAGGCAAGAAGAGTTACTGACTGAAGGAGGGAGAAGAGATGGGAGATGGTACAGCTGAAGGACTGTCAGCAATNACTCATGTCCATTGAATCCATGGTATCATCCAACCATCTCATCCTGTCACCCCCTTCTCCTCTTGCCTTGTATATTTCCCAGCATCAGGATCTTTTCCAGTGAGTTGGCTCTTTGCATCAGGTGGCGAAAGTATTGGAGCTTCAGCTTCAGCATCAGTCCTTCCAATAAATATTCAGGGTTGATTTCCTTTAGGCTTGATTGTTTTGATCTTCATGCTGTTGAAGGAACTCTCAAAGAGTCTTCTTCAGCACCACAATTTGAAAGCATCGATTCTTTAGTGCCCAGCCTTCTTTATGGACCAGTGCTCACATCCATACATGACTACTGGAAAAATCATAGCTTTGACTAGATGGACCTTTGTTGGCAAAGTGATGTTTCTGCTGTGTAATACACTATGTAAATTTGTCATAGCTTTTCTTCCAAGGAGCAAGCATCTTTTAATTTTGTGGCTGCAGTCACTGTCCACAGTGATTTTGGAGCCCAAGAAAGTAGAGTCAATAGAGGAACATTTCCAGATCCCAATTTCAGTTTTGTTCCTCCTCTTTCACTGTTCCCTCCTGATGAGTAGCTCTTCTAATCTCAGTGCTGCTGCACAGAGTTTCATCGCTCTATGTTTGTCCACTGACTAAAAGTATACTGGGACTCGGGGCCATTTTTAGAGTTTGCTTTTCACCTTAGTATTTCTAGTGATGAGGAAAATGTGGGGCTAAGCAGGCACCACCACATCACATGATGATGAATAAAGGGACAGAAGAAGGGGAAGAATCCCAGGTTATCAATGCCTCCATTTTATAGACAAAGAAACTGAG
>SJYW01033336.1:0-16233 GCA_006410735.1 Raphicerus campestris
AATGATAACAAAGCTGGATTCTTTGGCCACCTGATGGGAAAAATTGACTCATTGGAAAAGACTCTGATGCTGGGAGAGATTGTGGGCAGGAGGAGAAGGGGACGACAGAGAATGAGATGGCTGGATAGCATCACTGACTCGATGGATATGAGTTTGAGTAAACTCCGGGAATTGGTGATGGACAGGGAGGCTTGGAGTGCTGTGATTCATGGGTCAACAAGAGTTGGACATGAGTGAGCGACTCAACTGAACTGAGCATGATCTGTAAGGGAGGTGTCTAGGACTCAGCTGGCCCTTGATGTCCCCTCCCACCCCTCATTTACTCAGATTTCTCCTCTGCAGTGCCCTCCAGTCAAGGCAGGTGGAGATATGGACCTGGCTCCCCATGTACTGGCCTTCAGAGTTGGAAGAGTAAGTGAGCAAAAGCAGACTTCCCCAAGACAATTTATAGTCTTCATTATATACAGGTGAGTGGCTCTTCCTGCCTGTTTTCATGTGGACTTTGGAGAAATTGCCATGGAGTTTATGATCAGTAAACTTTATTTTATAAATTTTAAGAAAAAGGTGTGTAATGCTTGAAGAGATTAACATATATGAAATGTTCATTGGTTTTTGTATTTATTTATTTTTGCTTTGGTATGAAAACAAACTTTGGAAATTAAATGACTTACACCTCTATTCTTAGGTAAAGTTGGTCCTTCATATCTGTGGGTTTCCCATCCACAGATGTAGAATGTGGTCTGCACTGCGTCATTTTATAAAAGAAGCTTGAGCTTCTGCAGATTTTGGTATCTGCAGTGGANACTTTGGAAATTAAATGACTTACACCTCTATTCTTAGGTAAAGTTGGTCCTTCATATCTGTGGGTTTCCCATCCACAGATGTAGAATGTGGTCTGCACTGCGTCATTTTATAAAAGAAGCTTGAGCTTCTGCAGATTTTGGTATCTGCAGTGGAGATCCTGAAACTAATCCCCTGCAGATACTGAGAGATGACTCTATTTTAAATACTTTGTTCATCAAAACTTCATTAGAGAAGATTGTTCAGAGTATCATAGCCATTGTGTATAACTAAACTGCTTAAGTTATTTCAATATCAATTTATACCATTTGTGATAACGGATGAAATTTGACGAAATTGTGAAATACATAAGAGAAAGATAAATCCTACATGATAATCACTTGCATGTGGAGTCTGAAAAAGCCAAACTTGGAAACAGAATAGAGTGTTGGTTACCAAGAGCTGGGGATAGGGAGAATAGGGAGATCTTGGGCAAAGAGGATAAACTTTCCATTATAAGATGACTGTTTCTGAAGCTCTAATATACAGTATAGAGATTGTAGCTAATGACACTGTATTATATACTTGAAAGTGGTTAAAAGGGTAGAACTTAAATGTTCTTGCCACAAAAACATATGGCAATTATGATAGAAATGTTAGCTAGCACTTCGGTGGTAATCATTCCATAATATGTGTGTGCTCAGTAATATATAAGTGTGTCAAATCAGCATTCTGTGCACCTTAAATTCATACAATGTTAAATGTCAATTATATCTCAATAAAACTGGGGGAGAAAAAGAAAAAAAAAACTCCTGGAGATGGATAGTAGTGTTGCTTGTACAAAGCGTGTATGTACTTAATGCATCAGAACTGTACATGTAAAATGGTAAATTTTATGCTATGCATATTTTTCTACAACAAAAAAGATTATTTTGAAAGCTATTTCCTTTGGACATCAAGTAAGTAGGTAAAAGGAATTGATATTCACCAGTGTCATTTATGATAAAAAGAGAAAAAGTTTCTGAAAAACAAATACTATCCTATTCACAAGTAAAAGTTAAGATGAAATACCATAAATTTTACTCTATTGGGGAACTTGGGTGAGTGCACAATTGTTATAGATTAAAAGTAGTGTTAGCTCACGTAAGAGCCAATCTGAAGAGCAGAGAATGGTCAAATGCTTTCTAGAAGAGAAATCTTTAGTTTAAAAAATATCTAACTAAAGACAAAAAAGGCCAATTTCTTTATCATCTGAGCCACCAGGGAAACCCAACAAGAGTCAGGCCTAAAAAAGGTCCATTTCTTGTCTTAACATATTTTTTTATTCCTTCTAATTATCTTTTCCCAAGTCTGTGGCATGTTATTTCTTCTCTCTTACACTGAACACAGTTATAACATTTGTCATTGTTAGAGACCCAAGTGTTAAAAACAATTGCATTAGCAGGAAGAAACTTATCTTTTCCTTCCCAAAGGGAGCTTTTTAGTCTTGATTGAGTGGGTTGTCCTCCTAGACCTTCCTAGAATGTCCTATACTCATCTCTCCAGCTTGGTAAAAGAAATTGTTCCTTCCACTACCTCAGACTGAATTCACCTTAAATGTCTGTGGTCTTGATGTGAGAGGAGAGACCTCTCCAGAAACCATGTTGGTTTTTGGTCAGACTTTTTCTAAGCTCCTCTGGTCCACGCACATGTGAAAATGCTTAAGTCCTGCCAACATCATGAATAAATGAGTTGTATTCCTCTCCAACTCCTGTGTTTACAAAGATGTCCTGGGCACCTGGAAAAGCAGTCAAACCTCACTTGACATTAAGTTTAACCTCTGAGCTGAGCTGAGGGAAATAAGCTCTTTAAATCTGCTGAATCATCGATTCTCACACATCTTTTTATGGGAATCATAGATCAGGAGGTTTCCCTGGGTGCATTTACAGCTGGAAAATATCTATCATTTTTTAACTGCTCAGCCTCGACTTTTGGAACATAATTCCTTCTTGTAAACATATTCAGTTCAGTTCAGTTCAGTCGGTCAGTGCTGAGCGACTTTTTGTGACCCCATGGATTGCAGCACGCCAGGCTTCCCTGTCCATCACCAACTCCCGGAGTTTACTCAGACTCATGTCTGTTGAGTCAGTGATGTCATCCAACCATCTCATCCTCTGTCAATACTTGAAATTTTAAGGCTGTTCTTCTCTTGGTCATTCTCCCTTTCTACTCTACCTCCCAAGGTCCTCTGAACAGCTCCTCTCTCTCTTGCCCAGAGAACAGCAAGAGATGACACAGTGATCACATTCAGATCAGAGAAGGCAAGCAGATGACTATTCTAAAATAGAAGAGAATAAGATATCTTAGGCAAGTAAGATTGCTCCTTAATGTTGAAAGAAAGTTTACCTTATTGGAACACTTACTACATGGTAAATCACTTCAGTTGTGTCTGACTCTTTGCAACCTCATGAACTGTAGTCTGCCAGGCTCCTCTCTGTCCAAAGCATTCTCCAGGCAAGAATCCTGGAATGGGTTGCTATTTCCTTCTCCAGGGGATCTTCTCACCCAGGGATCGAACCCAGGTCTCTTATGTCTCCTGACTTATCAAAAGGGTTCTTTACTACTAGCACCACCTGTGAAGCCCCTGAATACTCATCAAGGTATATCTTGAATTGCACTGGGTTTAGTAGTCATCAATGAGCATTGTCTTAGCATTCACAGGCAACACAGTGGCAAAGGAGGACCTGGAAGACTGGACATGGTTTTGCCATAATGAACACGCAGTGGGAGTTTATCATGATAAACAGCCAATGGAAATATGTGCATGTGAAAAAACAATTACAAAGTAGACAGAACATTTAGTATTGAAACGGGAGGGTTGATGTTAGTAAAGAAAAACTTCCAAATAGCATTATTGCTAGAGAGTAAATAAATATTAATTCATTTAAATATGGCAGGAAAGGAAATCAATCCTGAATATTCATTGGAAGGACTCATGCTAAAGCTGAAACCTCAATACTATGGCCACCTGATGAGAAGAACTGACTCGTTTGAAAAGACCCTGATGCTGGGAAAGACTGTGGGCAGGAGGAAAAGGAGATGACAGAGGATGAGATGGTTGGATGGCACCACTGACTCAATGGACTTGAGTTTGGGTAAACTCTGGGAGCTGGTGATGGGCAGGGAGGCCTGGCGTGCTGCGGTCCATGAGGTTGCAAAGAGTTGGATACCACAGAGCAACTGAACTGAACTGACAGGAAAAGGGTAATAAATATTCAGTATGTAATAAATATTCAGTATGTATTCCTCTCTGAATTACACCCACTACAGTACTGACAGCTGCACAACTGCTTCAAATGTTGTTTATGTGCCATACACTGGAGCAGTCTATAGCTTTTACTATAGAGAAAATACCCATTTCCTCCTCCTCAGGAGTTGTGGTATACCCTCCAATTTGTCCCATTTGCTTTGTCAAACCTGTGGGAGAAGAGGGGAGAAAGGAGAAATATTCCTGTATCTTTCCTCATATTACTAGATTGTAGCTCATTCAGGAAATGTGAAGTGGTATAGCTGAACTGTGGACAGAGATACTGATGCGCAGACTTTAGCATAAATGTCTGTTAGCAGAAAGTTGGTTGAACTTTCTAAGTACCTTGGTAGAGGAACAACTAATTTCAATATAATAATAGTAATATGTTTATACATATTGAATACTTTTTAAAAATATTCTTTTAAATGTTTGATAAATTAGTAAGTTTGATGAATTTGTCATTTGGCAAATTGATTCTTTGTTAAATTGGCCTGCGTTCATTTCAAACTGACAGATTCATTCATTCAATACTAAAATAACATATCTGATGAACACATGCTATAATATGCCAAGGATTTAACATTTAATACTGTATGAGACAGTATTAGACAAATTACACTTTAGTGGAAGAGGGCATCAGGAACATTATCACAACAGAAAATGCTACAGTAGTAATGCTAATAGAATTCAGAAGAAGATTATAGGGAAGAAAGATTGTTCCATCTGGCTCCTGCTCACGGGAGGCTTCACAGAGGAGATGATGCTTTTACTGAGAGTTGGAGGCTGGAATTAATTCACCCAGGGCTGTAAGCAAGTGCTCAGGATGTACATTAAGAAATCAGGTGCCAAGGCAGTGAAACTGGTGATGGTTCATGGTTCACAAAATAAGTATCACATAAAAATGGTCAGGACTGACATTTAAAAATAAAATAAAATGGAACAGAAAACATCAGAAGGCAGGGAATGTGGTGAGTACTGTGTTTTGCAATTCCATTATGTGTACGTATATAGGTATACATATGTCAAGCTATCATATATATTTCATACTGGTCATCACAGAGAAGAGGTAGATAAGCCACAGAAGAAAGAGGAGACATGTTTAGAAGAGGTACTGCATGTAGATGGTTAAGTGGGAAGGAAAAANGAGAAAGTCCTGTTTACTAGAAGGAAATATAGAACCAAAATTTAAAAATTACCCTAAGCTCTAAAAACTGCTAAAATCTGGAGTATTTCTCAAAACCCTCCCTATCTAATCTGATAAACCCATATTTACAGTGCATCATGGCCAACACTACAAAGAAACACACAAAGGGCAATGGGAGGAGAGGCAGTGAAAAATGAAGCTAGAGAGGGAATTCAGGGAGCAGTCAGAGACAGCGTGACTTTTGAGTGGGGCCTTTACGACTGGGTTGATTTTGTCAAGCATAAGCTACAGCATGAGCAGAGGCCCAGAGATTTGAATGAGCTCTGTTTACAAAGAACGGATGTTGTCTACATGAGGGGACAGGAGCCTACCTGTCTGTTCACTCTGGGCCCCAGAATTTTTACTGTAATTTCCAGCAGGGTCTACCTACCCTCATCATCTATCCAAAACAATATGTAAAATGATTTTACTATGCATACTTTATGAACACAACAGGATTAATTTAAAATAACTGATGACCCTACGGAATGAGAACTATATGCAGTTTATAAAATGGTTCAACTACATATTTTTGTTGCTGTTTTACAGTCACTCAGTTGAGTTTGACTCTTTGTGATCCCATGAACCGCAGCATGCTAGGCCTCCCTGTCCATCACCAACTTCCAGAACTTATTCAAACTGTCCATCGAGTTGGTGATGCCATCCAACCATCTCATCCTCTGNTGAGTTTGACTCTTTGTGATCCCATGAACCGCAGCATGCTAGGCCTCCCTGTCCATCACCAACTTCCAGAACTTATTCAAACTGTCCATCAAGTTGGTGATGCCATCCAACCATCTCATCCTCTGTCACCCCCTTTTCTCCCCCTTTCAATCTTTTCCAGCATCAGGGTCTTTTCTAATGAGTTGGCTCTTTGCATGAGGTGGCCAAATTATTGGAGCTTCAGCTTCAGCATCAGTCCTTCCCATGAATATTCAGGGTTGATTTCCTTTAGGACTGACTGGTTTGATCTCCATATAATACACACATATATATGTACATGATACACATGATGTACATATATATATACATGTACATACATATGAAGCTGGAATATTTTTTCTAGAAAACTGACAAAAGCTTTCGTTAGGTACAATCAAGGAAATGTTTCTTTTCTGCTCTAATTTTTTTTAAATTGATTTTAAACTCTTTGTTTTTCTGTCCATTCTGATAGTTCCACATTGGTGTGCTCTGAAATTGTGGTTTCTTTGAATTGATATTTTTTACAGAAGTTCTGAAGCTTGAGGTTTCATAGATTTGACTCTAAGAACAGTTTTTATCAATTGTATTTCCCAGGGAAGTTTTGCAAGCCCCCAACACAATTTATGAAATGTGTACGTCAAGTTACTTATGAGCCAGAAAAAAGCTTCAATTTTTACTTTATATTTCTGTAGCTCTACATATCTGTCCACTCAATTAGAGAACACTACTATTTCTCCTTTAACTGTATTGAGTAAGAGGAAAAGGGAATTTTAAGTCTTTCTGTTTTTTGCAAAGTGAAACAACTTCCAAACATAAGTCAAATTGAAAAAAGCTTCTTCATTTTGGAAACGTGAACTGGGTGGTTCTCCCTATGTATCATAAGGACACATCCCTTCTGACTGTAACAGCCTGAGATGTAGTTTTGATTATTTTTAAAATTTTATACCCATAGATGGGCTTCCCAGGTAGTGCTAGTGGTAAAAAACGTGCCTGTCAATGCAGGAGACACAAAAGATGCAGGTTCGATCCCTGAGACAGAAAGATCCACTTAGTAAAATGGAATAGGAAATGGCAACTCATTCCAATATTCTTGTCTGGAAAATCCCATGGACAAAGGAGCATGGGGGACTATAGTCCATGGGGTCGCAAAGGGCTGGACATGACTGAGCACGCACACCATAGACATGTGGGTGACATTTTGTTATGGAGACACTATGGTTTTTAGAGAATTGTCATAACTAGATTTGTGGCTTTAAGACTGTTCTGGTGTTCATATAAAGGTGGTCATTTAAATAATGGAATGGAATGGAGAGAGCCAAGTGAAAAGTGATGAGAGCCCATACTAAGAGAAGACAGGGAGTTTAGAACATATTCAAGAGATATTCAAAACACAGATTGACCTGGACCCGGGAACTGATTAGATTTAGAAGTTAGTGAAAGAGGAAACATGGATGACTCTGGGGAAAATAACTCTGAGATTAACATCATGAGTTTATTTCCTATTATTTGAGAAAACTTAATTCACCTGCAAATGCTGCTTAATCATTCAAGTTAAAAAATAAATCACTTCTCTTTCATACTTTAAAATGGGATTAAAAAATCTCAGTGGAAGGTACAAGTTGCAGAAACATGATCCAGCAAATCAAAGGGCTCTGTGTGAGGCTTAGGTGGGTTGAGGGAGGCTTATCATGAAGAAATAAACTCAGACTTAGCTTAAAGATCGAAAAAGTTACAAGGAGATGACATAAATGGCAGGCCTGTAGTATGTACTAAAAGAGCCTCTGTTTAGTGAAAAACAACAAAACAAACCAATTCTTGCTTAAACTCTCATTTAAATATTTAAAAGTCATTGGTGAAAGCTAGGTTCTCCAAATTCAGAAAAAAATTTTCTGTCAAAGAAAAAGTTGCGAAAAGGATCATTCCTTGGATCTTTCAGTGAGTGAACACTGAGAAGCTCTTTCACTGTTCCAGCACAATTTCACATCATAGACAACTCTAATGCACACTATTGTTTTATTATTTTTTTCTCCTGTCCTTTTTTACTTTTTCCTGCCCGTTTTCTCTTGACAACTAAAGTCTATGGAGACAAATTAGACTAAATATATTAATAAAAATTTCATAGACTGAAAAAATAGGGTGAATTTTCCATGAAAGATCTGCTCATCATCATGAAGATTCTCTTAGAGACTGAATTATCCTAATAGAGTGATGACATTTTCCTGGATAAAAGACTTTATTTAGTGTAAAATATTTGTGTTTTTTTAAAGGGATGTATTTGTTCTGGCTGAACATTAGATGTTAATAGGCCATATTATAGTTAACCATGAAGACAATTCTACATGACTGGACAACAAACTTCTGTAATTCTTATACTTTTGATTCCCAGTCAAAGAAACCATCAAAATTATTTGTGTTCTCAGTCCTTGGAATTGAATCCATGGCCTACCTTTAGAGGCAATGCATCTGCAATACTACTTTCTCTAATAACAGGTTTTTAGAATCCTTAAGTACCTGTAACTTTGGACTGGCAGGAAATATTTGTACTACAAATTGTCAGAGCTGGTATTAAAGGATAATTGCTTTTAACAGAGCAGGGAAGACATTCCAGTGGTAAAGAACATTTTATGCTGTGAGAATTAAAGTAATTATCTGGCTATTCCAGGCAAGATAATCGTTTCTTTTATCAATATCTGGTTAATTTGAAATTATTATTATTATTTTTTTGCCTCGAAAGTGTTAACCCTTCAGTCATGTCTGACTCTTTGGGACCCCGTGGACCATAGCCTGCTCTTCTGTTCACAGAATTCTCCAGGCAAGCATACTGGAGTGGGTTGCCATGCTCTCCTCCAGTAGATCTTCCCCACCCAGGGATTGAACCTGGGTCTCCTGCACTGCAGGCAGATTCTTATTGTCTGAGCCACCAGGGAAGCCCTTACTGTCAAAAGAGGGACTTACAAATACTAAAGGGGGGAGAAAATAAAAACCTAGGATGAACCTTATGATGTTAGACAAGAAACTATGTAAAAAAACAAGGTGTTGGTATAAACACAGGATTTTCAGTATGTTCAGTTCAGTTCAGTTCAGTTCAGTTCAGTCGCTCAGCCGTGTCCACCTCTGTGGCCCTATGGGCTGCAGCACGCCAGGCTTCCCTGTCCATCACCAACTCCCAGAGTTGACTCAAACTCATGTCCATTGAATCAGTGATACTATCCAACCATCTCATCCTCTGTCGTCCCCTTCTCCTCTTGCCTTCAATCTTTCCCAGCATCAGGGTCTTTCCAAATGAAGTCAGTTTGTTATATCAGGTGGCCAAAGTATTGGAATCTCAGCTTCAGCATCAGTCCTTCTAATGAACACCCAAGGCTGATCTCCTTCAGAATGGACTGGCTGGTTCTCCTTGCAGTCCAAGGGACTCTCAAGAGTCTTCTCCAACACCACGGTTCAAAAGAATCAAGTCTTTAGCACTGAGCTTTCTTAATGGTCCAACTCTCACATCCATACATGAGTACTGGAAAAACCATAGCTTTGGCTAGATGGACCTTTGTAGGCAAAGTAATGTCTTTGCTTTTTAATAAGCTGCCTAGGTTGGTCATAACTTTTCTTCCAAGGATCAGGTGTCTTTTAATTTCATGGCTACAATATAAACATAAATATGAATGAAGTACACTAACATAAACGTATGTGTTCCCCAGCTTTGTCCACTGAGAGGGCTTGGGAGGAGTAACTACCCCATAGACAGTGTCACATACAAAGTCCAGGTCTTGATTTCTAAGCATTATTTTCTACTATAAGGACGGAATGGCTGATTCCAGGGTTTGGAGGAGGGGTTTACAAGATGATGCTGAAATATCCTGTACCATAAAGTAAGGACGTGCTCAAAAATGATAAGGACACACCAGAAGGATTCAGGATCCAGCTGAAAGGGGCTGCCATTAACTAAATTTGAGGTGAACTGAACTTCCCTTTCACTTTTCACTTTCATGCATTGGAGAAGGAAATGGCAACCCACTCCAGTGTTCTTGCCTGGAGAATCCCAGGGACGGGGGAGCCTGGTGGGCTTCTGTCTATGGGGTCGCACAGTCAGACATGACTGAAGTGACTTAGCAGCAGCAGAACATCAATATAAATAATGATACTAATGGGTTGCAAGCCACTGATAAGATTGTGATGGACAAATCTATTCTGATATAAAATGAATGCACTAAAATATGATGAGAAAGAGTTTAAAAGAAGCTTCTCATAAAATATATCATTAATGTAATGGGTAAAAATTTGCTGTATCATTCTGTGATATTCCTGACAAAGATGCATAATCTGAATCTAATTATAAGAAGAAACTTTCAAAATATCCCAAGTGAAGGACCTTTTATAAAATAACTGATCTGTAATCTTCAAAGGCTTCCNCAGGCTTCCCTGTCCATCACCAACTCCCAGAGTTGACTCAAACTCATGTCCATTGAATCAGTGATACTATCCAACCATCTCATCCTCTGTCGTCCCCTTCTCCTCTTGCCTTCAATCTTTCCCAGCATCAGGGTCTTTTCAAATGAAGTCAGTTTGTTATATCAGGTGGCCAAAGTATTGGAATCTCAGCTTCAGCATCAGTCCTTCTAATGAACACCCAAGGCTGATCTCCTTCAGAATGGACTGGCTGGTTCTCCTTGCAGTCCAAGGGACTCTCAAGAGTCTTCTCCAACACCACGGTTCAAAAGAATCAAGTCTTTAGCACTGAGCTTTCTTAATGGTCCAACTCTCACATCCATACATGAGTACTGGAAAAACCATAGCTTTGGCTAGATGGACCTTTGTAGGCAAAGTAATGTCTTTGCTTTTTAATAAGCTGCCTAGGTTGGTCATAACTTTTCTTCCAAGGATCAGGTGTCTTTTAATTTCATGGCTACAATATAAACATAAATATGAATGAAGTACACTAACATAAACGTATGTATTCCCCAGCTTTGTCCACTGAGAGGGCTTGGGAGGAGTAACTACCCCATAGACTGTGTCACATACAAAGTCCAGGTCTTGATTTCTAAGCATTATTTTCTACTAAAAGGATGGAATGGCTGATTCCAGGGTTTGGAGGAGGGGTTTACAAGATGATGTTGAAATATCCTGTACCATAAAGTAAGGACGTGCTCAAAAATGATAAGGAGACACCAGAAGGATTCAGGATCCAGCTGAAAGGGGCTGCCATTAACTAAATTTGAGGTGAACTGAACTTCCCTTTCACTTTTCACTTTCATGCATTGGAGAAGGAAATGGCAACCCACTCCAGTGTTCTTTCCTGGAGAATCCCAGGGACGGGGGAGCCTGGTGGGCTTCTGTCTATGGGGTCGCACAGTCGGACATGACTGAAGTGACTTAGCAGCAGCAGAACATCAATATAAATAATGATACTAATGGGTTGCAAGCCACTGACAAGATTGTGATGGACAAATCTATTCTGATATAAAATGAATGCACTAAAATATGATGAGAAAGAGTTTAAAAGAAGCTTCTCATAAAATATATCATTAATGTAATGGGTAAAAATTTGCTGTATCATTCTGTGATATTCCTGACAAAGATGCATAATCTGAATCTAATTATAAGAAGAAACTTTCAAAATATCCCAAGTGAAGGACCTTTTATAAAATAACTGATCTGTAATCTTCAAAGGCTTCCCTGGTGACTCAGATTGTAAAGAATCTGCCTGCCAATAAAGGAGATGTGGGTTCAATCCCTGAGTCAGGAAGATCCCCTGGAGAAGAAAATGGCCCTCCACTCCAGTCTTCTTGCCCCTGAAATCCTATGGACAGAGAAGGTGGGCTATAGTTCATGGGGTTGCAAAGAGTCAGACTTGACTTAGTGACTAAACAACAACAGTCTTTAAAAATGCCAGGATCGTGAAGGCCAAAGCAAGACTGGGGAAAATTCCAGAGTGAATGACATTAAAAAGACACAAAAGGTAAATGTCATATGTGATTCTTTTAATATAAAAGGTAATACTGAGACAATTGGAAAAACAGGAGTAGGATATGAGCATAAGCTGACAGTAATATGTCAGTGTTAATTTCCTGGGTTTGATGGTTGTGTTGTGATTATCTCGTGAAGGAATGTCCTTGTTTGTAGGAACTATCCATTGGGTATTTGAGGGTGAATTGGCATCAGATAAACAACTTACTCTTCAATGGTTCTGGAGAAAAAAGATTTTTTGTTTTGTAATCATATGCAACTTTTCTGTAAGTTTGAGAGTATTTCAAGATAAATCTCCTAATACAAACAAACATTGTTCAGGGTTCATTACTGGCTATGGTCAATTATTATAGGAGAAGAAACCAACATTCTAAAGCCCACTTTCCTCTCTTTTCTTCTTGAGTTTTGATTCAGCTTTTCAAATGTTATTTTATCATGTAAAACAACATCCTTAGGAGATTTTTCTCCCCATAACTTATTAGCAGTTAATATTGTCCAAATCAAATTATCAGCAATTAGCTAAAATGCTTCAGAAAGGCTTCTGATGGACATGTGCACATTTTATTTTCAGGTTTTTGCCTATTAAATTACAAAGGAAATATTTCTGTCAGACCCTATGCTTCATGTAATTATAAGGAAGTCCTTCCANATCAGCAATTAGCTAAAATGCTTCAGAAAGGCTTCTGATGGACATGTGCAGATTTTATTTTCAGGTTTTTGCCTATTAAATTACAAAGGAAATATTTCTGTCAGACCCTATGCTTCAGGTAATTATAAGGAAGTCCTTCCATGACAAGTTGCAACTAACCTTTTAAGGCTTTTTTTAATATCTCAGAATTCTTAAACTGCACCTAATTATAGCCAGTCATCTATTTAATGTTAAACCTGAGCAAAAACTTGTTAATATATATGTACCTTGACCTCTTTGTTTCTCCCTAATAGTCTAATTCATAGCAGTGATTAATATTGAAATAAAGATCATTTGAAAATCTTCCATGATTGGAAGTTTCAAGGAAGAACACTGCAAGCTGTAAAGACAAGTATTCTTAAATTAATGAAGTTCCCTGAAAAGATGATAAGTTAAAATCATGTTGGTAAGTTTTCCCTCATCCTTTCTTCTGAACAGATCTATCTAAACAGGAAATGACTCACCTTCTTTAGGCTATACTATGGAAAATGCTGCTTCTTTACATAAACAATTTATTTGTGTGGGTAAGTCATTTTCATAATTTTGGTCAATATGGTATAGAACTGTTATTATGAAAATTAGCAAAAAAATTCCAGAAATATTTTTAGGAGGTAAGCATATTTATATGCTCCCATTTGTAATGGTACATGTGTGGAACAAGTCTTACTGACTTGCAGAATATATTAAAAACATATATGTGTGAAACATTCTGACTTATCTGAAAATGTATTTAGAGTCTTAGCTTCATATTGTGAAATGTTAAACCATTTCCTTATTTATCCCATTGTATTTGTTGAATACTGGCTGTGCACAAGAGAGTCTATGGACAGACTGTATGTATTTTTAATACTTGTTGGGAATATTTTACCTAGGTTATATGTAAAAATGCATGTGCATTTTACCTGTTCATGAAAAAATTAATTTAACTATAAATTAGTTCAATGAAATAGCTAAGTCTGTGAAACTTTCATTGTTCTCATAAGCAAAGATCAATGATAATGATTGACTAAAAACTGTACTGTGATTGTTGGGCTTTAACTGTGTCTGCTTTTCTCACTCTATCCTAAAAGACCTGATAAGTCAGGTGCTTTGGAGAGCAGTGCCCTCTTATTTATCCTTCTAAGTTGTTTTAGTTCTGAGGAAGATGAGAAAATATTGATCAAGAAGAAGATGGTTGCTTTATTTGAATAAAACTGGGATTTAAAGTTGTACATACTGTGTTGTATCTTCTTAACCATATGCGTTCCATTTTTTGATAAGAAAGCTTATATGTTTCTTTGTTTCTAATTCCTTTTCCATATTCCCATCCACAGCTGGTTGAAATAGCCATCATGATTATATTAGCACAGGATTCTTAGAGATTTTCATACGGTGGATTAGTAGAGTCTACTTTACCTAGGATTCAGAAACATGAATCAGCAAAAGAAAGATTGGGCTGCTGTTAAAGCTGTAAGTATAGTTTCTGTGCCCCTGTAGCAGTTTGGAAGTACAAAGCAAATGAAAAATCTATCCTAATATCAAGGCTGAGCAGTAACAATTGTCAAAGTTTTCAACGTAACACAGATTGCTGTTAACAGTAGCCAAAGGGAAGATTCATAAATTCTTTCATTTATTCAGCACTGCCAGCTGCTTTGCCCAAGGATATAATGCTGCCCAAGTCAGGTATGATTCCTGTCCTTATGGGGCTTATAGTCTGGTGGTGGAACAGCGACTGAAATAGGCTAGCAGACAGTATGCACTGTGATAAGGCTCTTTGAAAAATGACAGAAATAAAGAAGAAAGATAGAAGTGGCTATGACCCAGAAGAAATAAGCAGAGAGAAAAACTTTTCAGGTACAGGCTGTGAGGGAATGGTATGGAGTGTAGGGAGTGTTTCCTTGGGCAGGGTCTGTGGACAGGTATGTAAGACTAGCTTCACTGTAAGGGAACAGAGGTTACAAACAGAAGAGGGGACATATGGTAGTCGAGCTTTGTTCTCTTTTCATTTTGATGAAGGAGCCCAAGAACTTTGGATGAAGTAGTCCTTACTCTGCTGCTGCTGCTGCTGCTGCTGCTGCTGATGCTGCTGCTGCTAAGTCGCTTCAGTCGTGTCCGACTCTGTGTGTCCCCATAGAGGGCAGCCCACCAGGCTCCCATATCCCTGGGATTCTCCAGCCAAGAACACTGGAGTGGGTTGCCATTTCCTTTTCCAAAGCAAGAAAGTGAAATGCAAAAGTGAAGTTACTCAGTCGCAACCCCAAGGACTGCAGCTTTCCAGGCTCCTCTGTCCACGGGATTTTCCAGGCAAGAGTACTGGAGTGGGGTGCCATTGTCTTCTCCTAGTTCTTACTCTACCTGAACATTAAAAAAATGTGCAATTGGCTGCTGTTACTTAAAACTCGCCGGTAGGTCCCCATGCCACTAGAATATATTCCAAGGTCCTTACACCATGATTTTCCAGGCTCTGAATCAGGCCTCTGACTATCTCTTAGATCTCGTTTTGTGTCTCTGTCCTACTTGCTATACTGCAAAAACATCGTACACTTCCCTATGAGGCCAAGTTTTTCCTGTTGCGAGCTCTTTGTACTTAATGAGTCTCCACCTTGAAATCTATTCCTCCCTTTCATCAAATGGCTGTCTTCTTATCATCCTCTGAAGTGAAGTGAAGTCACTCAGTCGTGTCCGACTCTTTGCGATCCCATGGACTGTTGCCCACCAGGCTCCTCTGTCCATGGGATTCTCCAGGCAAGAATACTGGAGTGGGTTGCCATTTCCTTCTCCAGGGGATCTTCCCAACCCAGGGATCGAGCCCGGGTCCCCTGCATCAGAGGCAGATGCTTTAACTTCTGAGCCACCAGGGAAGCGGTTTAGGTTAAATATCACTTCTCTGGGATCATGTGGTGAAAAGTAGGGCCTCCTCTGCCCTTTGCAGTTTTATTTTCTTTCATAGCGTCCTGTTCTGCAGTATCTTTTGCAACTTGTAATTATTTTTGTTCTTTTTCTGTTTAAAATTTGGTTTTTGTTTCTTAATCTACTTTAATAGAATCTAAGATTGTGAAGACAGGCTCCTCCCTGTTCACCAGGCACTGTCTGTCACATACATTTACACTCATAGATAAGAGGCCAGTGAATCAAAGCGCCCGAATGGCTCGCCGGTGAGCATTGCTGTTCCTGAAGCTGAAGCTCCCTGGCACCACCACGGCAGTGAGCTTTTCACACAAAGTAAGTCTCATTTGCATAATGCACTTAGATTATCAAAATCAAGGGCATCATATATTTTATAGTAGCAAGAACATTTTAAGTCACTGTTTGACAAGTTTCAGAGAATTCACCAGTATTTTCATGAGAGTCAGAGTTCATCTATATGGCATGCTTGTTAGACTGTGGTTTTAAAAAACTTCTCAAAGCTCTGTTTATTCACCTGGGAACTTTGCATTTAGTGATAAAAAGTGAATTTTATAACACAAAAGTACAGCAGCAACTATCAGTAAGCATGACTTATTCAGGGGGCAGAAGTAGGGATGTTACATGCAGCGGATATTTAGATATTTGAAATTCACAGGTTGGGAGGATAAACACAGCCAAATCTCATTTATCCTCAGGATCTCAATATTTCTAAGACAAAATAAAATCAACACAAGTTGTTTATGTCAT
>SJYW01033341.1:0-43252 GCA_006410735.1 Raphicerus campestris
GATGGGGGAGCCTGATGGGCTGCTGTCTATGGGGTCGCACAGAGTCGGACACGACTGAAGCGACTTAGCAGCAGCAGCAGCATTCTGCTCCCCATCACTTCTCTTTAAACACCCTTTCTAGTGATTTTGAAACACATTAAGAAGCTTCTTTATGTTTGAAGAATTCAAAGCTCAGAGATGGAGAACTTGCCCAAAGTGTGTTTTTACCACCTGCCCCTCATCACTCCAATACTTCATGGAATTTAACTCCTAGGGTCAAGGACAGATAAGCAATCTTGATGACTCTGTGTCTTGTTTTCTCAGCAGATCATAGCCTCCTCAACTATATCTAGGATGGTGCATCCGTGTGTTCGCCAGTTTGGTCGGAAGCTGGCCCACGGGCGAGGGGCAGACAACATAGAGGAGGCTGGCGGTCTCAAGATTCACCTGAGTGCCACAGCGCTGGTGCTCCTGGGTGCGGGCAGGAACCTGGGAGCCATGAAATTAGAAGATGCTTACTCCTTGGAAGAAAAGTTATGACCAACCTAGACAGTATATTCAAAAGCAGAGACATTACTTTGCCAACAAAGATCCATCTAGTCAAGGCTATGGTCATGTATGGATGTGAGAGTTGGACTGTGAAGAAGACTGAGCGCAGAAGAATTGATTCTTTTGAACTGTGGTGTTGGAGAAGACTCTTGAGAGTCCTTTGGACTGCAGTCCATTCTGACGGAGATCACCCCTGGGATTTCTTTGGAAGGAATGATGCTAAAGCTGAAACTCCAGTACTTTGGNAGGCTCAGCTGCCCCACAGCACGTGGGGTCTTAGTTCCCAGACCGGGAATTGACCAGTCTCCCCTGCATTGCAAGGCCATCTTAACCGCTGGACCACCTGGCAAGTTCCCACCATTCTACTTTCCGTCTCTATGATTTTGACTGCTTTCAGTACTTCATAGAACTGGAATCATACAATATTTGAATTATGTCACTTAGCATAATGTTTTCAAGTTTCCTCCATGTTGTAGCATGTATCAGAAATGTTGGTGTTTTCAAGGCTGAATAATATTTCAATGCATGTATAGACCTCATCATGTTTATCCATTTCTTTGAGGATGGACATCTGGGTTGCTTCCAACTTTCAGCTATTGTGATTAATGTTGCTATGAAAATAGGTGTACAAGTGTCTCTTTGAGATGCTGTTTTCAGTTCTTTTGGGTGTACAGCCAGCAGTGAAATTGCTGGATCATGTGGTAATTCCATTTTTAGTTTTTTTACATTCCTACTGACGGTGCACAGGGGTTCGTCAGCAGCATTTGAGCAAGAAGAAAACAGGTCCAGAGAATTGTATGACTTGTTCAAAGGCACGATAGTGTTCGAGGAGCTGAGATTCTAATCAGAATGTCCTGGCTCTTTGAATGCTTGCTCTGAATCAAAATGTTAAACTTGGACTTCAGAGTATCAGGGATGGAAGCCCCCTGATGGTGACTTGTGGTCACTGGGTCAGCCTAGCCCTGCAGAGCAGTGAAGCGAAGGGACATTTCGCGCCCCAAAGAAGCCAGAAATAGTCCTGTCATTCCTGATTCAGAGTAAAGGTTAGTCCCTCGTCCCTCTAGGCAGTTAGTTGGGAGGCCACTCTGCTGTGATGCTTTGACTGAGCTGGGCTTGAGTCTGTCCTTCCCTACAAACTCCATCTCCGTCTGCCCCAAAGCAGAGTCCCTGTTCCATGTCACTCTTTAGGCAACAGAACAGGAAGCTGCCAGGTTTTAGGATCTTTGTCATGGAAACAGGTGGAGTCTGTGGTTGCTGGTCACCAAGCCCCTTAGTCACTTCATCCCTATCTAAGACAGAAGGAAATAATGATCATAAGGACAATTTTCCCAGTGGTATAGAGAAAAGCAGGACAAAGTTGGTATATAGCATGTGCAATAGCAGCTAGCTAATAAAAAGCAGAGCTGGAGAGCTGGTTGATTTTACTTAAAACCAAGAAATCATCATTCTTATCCACTCAGATCATTCTTATCCACTCAGATCATGCCCATTAAGCAGATACTGTGAGCCAGGCACTGTGCCGAAAGGTTTTGCTTCTGTAGGGACAGAAATTTCCTTGTCTAAGCTCTTTGGCTGGTTTAATAATTAAACTGACATAAGGCAAGCAAACAGGCACTTCCCTGGTGGTCCCGTGGCTAAGACTCCGTGCCCACATTGTGAGGAGCCTGGGTTCGATCCCTGGTTGGGGAACTAGACCCCATATGCTGCAACTGAGTTCACCCGCATCCATGAGAGATCTTGCATGCTGCAACTAAGACCCAGTGCAGACAAAAAAATAAAAATATTAGGAGATTCAATTTGCTTCATAGGGGAGTCCCGTAGAAATTCTGAGACTCAAGACATTCAAACAATTGAGGCTCATATCCTCCCTGAGCTAAGGAGAAAGGAGTAGGGATCTGGGGCTTCAAATGGGAGGAAGAGAACTCACAGGAAGATGGGAAGAAAAAATGCTTGGAAGACCCTTTTGAGTCCCTTGGATGGCAGGGAGATCAAACCAGTCAATCCTAAAAGAAATCCACCCTGAATACTCACTGGAAGGACTGATGCTGAAGCTCCAATACTTTGGCCACATAATGTGAAGAACTGACTCACTGGAAAAGACTCTGATGCTGGGAAAGATTGAGGGCAGGAGGACAGGGGGATGACAGAGGATGAGATGGTTGGATGGCAGCTCCGACTCGATGAATGTGAATTTGAGCAAACTCCAGGAGACAGGGAAGGACAGAAGAGCCTGGTGTGCTGCAGTTCACGGGGTCACAAAGAGTCGGACACGACTGAGCGACTGAATGACCACGAAAGAGCCCAAGTGCTTGGTATGCGAATGTTTGCCACTCCAGATAGATAATCCTTTTAGAAATAAAAAGTTGTCTTTGGTGATAGCTCTCTTCCTGGTGTAGGTCCCTTGTGAAAGTTGCTAAGTCGTGTCCGACTCTTTGCAACCCCATGGATTATATAGTCTGTGGAATTCTCCAGGCAGGAATAATGGAGTTGGTAGCCTTTCCCTTCTCCAGGGGATCTTCCCAACCCAGGGATCAAACCCAGGTCTCTCACATTGCAGGCGGATTCTTCACTAGCTGATTACCTTATTTTGAGAAGTTAAGGGAGAGGCAAGGAGCTTCTACTGAGTCTGCTGGGTCTTTACTGCCTTCAGTTCAAAACAGTCAACCCATCAAAGGGGCACATTTGAGAAGATGTATTCTGCTCCCGTGGAGAAGGCAGTGGCACCCCACTCCAGTACTCTTGCCTGGAAAATCCCATGGATGGAGGAGCCTGGTAGGCTGCAGTCCACGGGGTTACTAAGAGTCAGACACAACTGAGAGACTTCATTTTCACTTTTCACTTTCATGCATTGGAGAAGGAAATGGCAACCTACTCCAGTGTTCTCGCCTGGAGAATCCCAGGGATGGGGGAGCCTGATGGGCTGCTGTCTATGGGGTCGCACAGAGTCGGACACGACTGAAGCGACTTAGCAGCAGCAGCAGCATTCTGCTCCCCATCACTTCTCTTTAAACACCCTTTCTAGTGATTTTGAAACACATTAAGAAGCTTCTTTATGTTTGAAGAATTCAAAGCTCAGAGATGGAGAACTTGCCCAAAGTGTGTTTTTACCACCTGCCCCTCATCACTTCAATACTTCATGGAATTTAACTCCTAGGGTCAAGGACAGATAAGCAATCTTGATGACTCTGTGTCTTGTTTTCTCAGCAGATCATAGCCTCCTCAACTATATCTAGGATGGTGCATCCGTGTGTTCGCCAGTTTGGTCGGAAGCTGGCCCACGGGCGAGGGGCAGACACCATAGAGGAGGCTGGCGGTCTCAAGATTCACCTGAGTGCCACAGCGCTGGTGTTCCTGGGTGCGGGCAGGAACCTGGGAGCCATGAAATTAGAAGATGCTTACTCCTTGGAAGAAAAGTTATGACCAACCTAGACAGTATATTCAAAAGCAGAGACATTACTTTGCCAACAAAGATCCATCTAGTCAAGGCTATGGTCATGTATGGATGTGAGAGTTGGACTGTGAAGAAGACTGAGCGCAGAAGAATTGATTCTTTTGAACTGTGGTGTTGGAGAAGACTCTTGAGAGTCCTTTGGACTGCAGTCCATTCTGACGGAGATCACCCCTGGGATTTCTTTGGAAGGAATGATGCTAAAGCTGAAACTCCAGTACTTTGGCCACCTCATGTGAAGAGTTGACTCATTGGAAACGTCTCTGATTCTGGGAGGGATTGGGGCCAGGAGGAGAAGGGGATCAAGGATGAGATGGCTGGATGGCATCATGGACTCAATGGACATGAGTCTGAGTGAACTCCGAGAGATGGTAATGAGCAGGGAGGCCTGGTGTGCTGCAATTCATGGGGTCGCAAAGAGTCGGACACGACTGAGCAGCTGAACTGAACCAAGTGATGAAACATCTTAGCCAAAGGAAATAGATGCTGTTTGTACCCCTCCATACACTGGAGGTATCTGCTAGTTCAAGGCATGCTTTGAGCCTCTATGGACTGTGAAGGTGGAAAGTATTTAGTATTTAGTATAAATATTTAGTACTTATTGCCAATGGACACAATGACTTTGCTATTGTATAATTTTTAAGTAAACGTTTTAAAGCTTAATATGCCTACAGAAATTTGCATGCTTCGTAAGTGTGTAGCAAGATGAATCTTTACAAAGAAAGTACTATGATGTAACTAATAGAGGAAGAAATAAAATATGAGCCTGCACATAAGAAACACCTTCTTGTACTTATTTCCAATAAGAACTAGAGATTGCCCCATGGGAAAGAAACTCAGGTTACTATGTGTTATGTCAAGAGTTATACTCTAGGTTCTTCCCTAATGGTCCGGTGGTAGACTCTGGGCTCCCAAGGCAGGGGGCATGGGTTTGAGCCTTGGTCAGGGAACTAAGATTCTAGCACAGCCAAATGAAGAAACAAATACTATTTTTTAAAAGAGTTGCACGTAAATATTAGCCCATGAATAGGCTAGAAGTAAAAGAAAGGGAACAGATATTTTGTGCAAATACTAACAATAGAAACTAGGGTAGCTATATTGCTATCAGACAAATTAGATTTTGATCAAAAGAATAGCAATAGATAAAGTTGATCATTTCTTAATGATAAAGAGAAGTGATCATTTTGATATTTTCTTCAAGCTTTGTTGAGACAAAGTGTAACATAGTGTAACATACTTTTCTATCCCAGAGTCCTCGAGTCACACAGTAGTGCTGATGAAGAAAACATCTTAGTTGGAAAAGAAAACTTCCGGCATTGTCAGAAGTGGGGGGAAGGGGTCGTATGTAAAGGTTGGTTGGTAAACGGTTCTAGTAGGGTTGAACTAAAACCTCGAAAGACAGCACAGAAAGTTGCTGCTGCAGAACAGAATGCTTGAAATTGAGATTATAGACATGCAAGAAGTTGGTAATAATGGGGCAGAGGATTGTTTGTGGGAACAACTGAAGTGGAGTAAAGGAGATATGGAGGTCAAGAAACCAAGTACAAGTTATTAGATGAATTTAAATAAAGATGGAGGAAAATGAATAGAATTAGGAAAGTCACTACCTTGCAAGTTCTATTGAAATTGCTGACTTAGGAAGCAATGAATGGAGAACGAGGCTGTCAGGTGAAACTCTGATGGAAAAGTTGACATCACCTGATTGTTGTTGATCCCTTACTGATGCGGGAAAGCCAGACATCACGTGATACCCAAAGTACTGTGATAGGCAATCCAGCACACTGCCCATACAACAGTCCTGATGAAAAGTTGACTCAGAATTAATCAAGTCTCTACATCAATTGCTTTCCAGGTGGCCCAATGGTAAAGAATCTGCCTGCAATGCAAGAGACCCAGTTTCGATTCCTGTATCAGGAAGATCCCCTGGAGGAGGGCTTGGCAACCCACTCCAGTATTCTTGCCTGGAGAATCCCATGGACAGAGGAGCCTGGTGGGCTATAGGCCATGGGGTTGCAAAGATTTGGACATAACTGAGTGACTAAGCATTGCATGCCTGCACTCTAGATCACCTAGGAGCTCAGAGCAGACATCAGGGATAGATTCACATTTCAGCTGAAAACTTAGTCACCCAGGGACTCATTGCAAGGGAGCAGAGGTTGAATCCCTGGTTGGGGAACCCACATGCCTCACAATGAGGCCCCCCCCAACCTCCCACCCCCAAAATCAGCCATACCAGAATATGGGTAATTCTCCAGGAAACAAAATGATGCACTTTCTGTAACAATTAAATGATATGACCCTAAGTGGAGAGTTCATACAGGCATGCGAAAGTATCAGTCTCTCAGCGTGTCTGACGCTCTGCGGCCCCATGGACTGTAGCCCGCCAGGCTCCTCCGTTCATGGGATTCTGCAGGCAAGAGTACTTGAGTGGGTTGCCATGCCCTCCTCCAGGGGATCTTCTTGACCCAGGGATAGAACGTGGTCCCCTGCATTGCAAATGGATTCTTTACCATCTGAGCTACCAAGGAAGCCTTGGAGATATTACTGATTTGGTTCTACAGAGTTGACATAAAAGAAAGTCACATTTTTTTTTCCGATTTCCCAGTGCATATAAATGTTATGCTTATACTACACTGTAGTCTAGCCAGTGTGCTTAGAATCCTGTCTAAAAAAAGCCAGTATACCTACTGTAAGCCACTCCTTTGCCCATTTCTGTTTGCTCATCCCTATTTTCCTTAGATTTTAATTATAAGGATGAGATCATTAGGCAACATTTAACTTTCCGCTTTTCTAATTATGCACAACACCTCACCTAACCTGCTGATTCCTGGGTTATAAGGAGTAAGAATGAAGAATTTAGTAGTTAAAGAATGACTGACTCTCTACCCCTAGGTTCCCCTTAGTAAATTTGCAGGTGGACCACAAGGGCAGGAGAACCTCCAGTTGCAGGTGGATCTCCCGAGTAAGATAGTGTCCTAGGGAAGACAGGGAGAAGTCAGCAGGTTTGCAGCAACAGAGAAATGACAGATAATCTGACCTGCTGCCTAAAGGATTAACTGAGGCATTATCATCTTACCTTTAAAGATTCCCTTGTGTTCAGCTGGTAAAGAATCCATCTGCAATGTGAGAGACCTGGGTTTGATGCCTGGGTTGGGAAGATCTCCTGGAGAAGGGAAAGGCTACCCACTCCAGTATTCTGGCCTAGAGAATTCTATACAGCCCATGGGGTCACAAAGAGTCGGACATGACGGAGTGACTTTCACTTTAAAGACTGAGCAGAACTGGCATGGGCACAAGTCCACCTTCTCCTGAGATAGCTGGCTTTTCTGAATAAAGCGTCATTCCCCTCTGTAGAAGCTTGTTCCTTGCTTTATTGTCTGTTGAGTGACGAGCAGCTGAACCAGCGATTGGTTACAAATCTAACTGCTGGGCTGGAATAGCCAATGAGTCAATGCTGGTCACCGTGGTTCTGAGTTAATGCACCTAGGGCAAGTATTCTATCTTCATGCACAGTGATTAAACATGGCAATTTGTAGTTAGGATGGCCTACTGCTGGAGCCTGGGCTACTGCAGATGTTAAAGCATGGATAGCCTTTTCTCCTTCTGTCTTTCACTCAGTTGGGTCTGGTTGGGTAGAATTTAGTAGCTCATAGAGAGGTTGGTGGAGAAGGCAATAATTCTTTCAGAATCAATCAATATTTTTCCTTAGATATGAAATGACCTAAATATTTCACAACTGATGAGCAGAACTGAAGTTTGTCTGTGGAGGCATTGTGTCTCTCAGAGGCTAATTGTCATAGTGGGTAATGTCTAAGCTCTCCACAACAGCTTAAGCTACTTCATTCCACCTTGTGTTGTTGGCTTTAAGAAAATTTACAGTATTGTAAGTCAACTATAACTCAATTAAAAAAAATGTTTTTGTAAGAGTCAATCACTACATTTAAATCTGTTTTGATGGTCTGTGCCCTTTTTTGGCTTTCCGGGTGGCTCAAGTGGCTAAGAAGCCACCTGCCGATTCAGGAGATGCAAGAGATATGGACTTGATCCCTGGGTTGGGAAGATACCCTGGAGTAAAAAATGGCAACCCACTCCAGTGTTCTTAGCTTAAAAGTCCCAAGGACAGAGAAGCCTGGTGGGCTACAGTCCATGGAGTCGCAAAGACTCAGACATGGCTGAAGACACACACACATGCCCAGTGTTTTAGCATGAGAGTCCCGTGATGCAGATCAGAATCTAGCCAACGCTTCACCAGTACCTGTCCCCTTAACACTCCACTTCCTGCTCTGGCATTTTCCTTCCTCAAGAGGAAAGCTCATGACCTCTTACATTATTTTCTTTCCCTGCCACGGTGCTCAGCTCTCCCAGCAAACAGAACTCCTTGAAGAAGTGGGTGAGGAGGACGCCTTCCCCTTATCCTCTTCCATCCCTTTGTGCAAGGCTGGATGCAGGTGTGATGGTCGTTACATGCTTTTGTTGCTTGAATTAACAGCAGAGGCTTTAAGCCCCCATCTTCTGGTTGGCACACAGTTGGACCTAGGGGTTCCCCCACACTGGAGTCTCTCAGGTCATGTCCAGAACGTGAGAGGTCGAGTAGTGTAAGAGGAATGGGAAGGAGGAGGGTTGAGTGTGATCTCTGAGTTAACAGCCCCTACTTCTTGGGATCCTTGATGATCAAATGAATTCATGTCCACAGACATAAGCAATAAACAATCTGTAATAAGAATAAGAAAGAGGGTTTTTTTATTTTGAGCCAAATTGAGGACTACAGCAAGGGAGACACTGTCCCTATAGCTCTGAGAAACTGCTCTGCTGAAGGGTAGTGTCCAGCATCATCTTACACCTCATCCAGACAAAGAACTCACAATGTGATGGGGCGCATTTTCTCAAGGTTTCAAAAGAGAGAGACTTGGTACAGAGACAGTGAGACAGCAGTTCCCTGACGTCCGGGAAGGGAACCTTATCTCACAGGGAGTATTAACACGGACGCCATGAGAAGGGAGTTGCTCATTCTTATCTTCCAAACAGAAGTCCTTTACCTCAATAGTTAAAGCAGATGAGCTGTGAGGGTCAGACAGGCTGTCTTAGTTCACACACAGTTCGGGCTTAGCCATGGATAAGCCAGAATGACTTCCCCATTCCTCAATATGTTTTCATCTTCTCTATCACAAGCAGATAAAAATCTTAGAACTTTGTGATCCAGCAATTCTACCTCTGAGAATATACCTGAAAGAATTGAGAGCATACCCTGGAAGAGACATTTGTAAATTCCTGTTGCAGCATTATTCATAATAACTAAAACATGAAAGCAAGCCAAATGCCCATTGACCAAGAAATGGATAAGCCAAATGTGGTATATACCCAGAAGAGATTATTCTTCAGTGTTAAAAAGAGAGGGGACTCTAACACTTGCTATGACAGAGAATAACCTAGTGGATATTCTACTAAGTGATATAAACCTGATGGGAAAGGACGTGTTACATCATTCCACTTAAATGAGGTACCTAGGGTGGTCAGACTCATAGAGAAAGAAAGTAGAATGGTGAATGTCAGGAACTGGGAAAGGAGAAGGGGGAGTTGTTGATGGGTACAGAGTTGAAGTTTTGCCAGATGATAAAAGTCCTGTAGTCTGGATGTACAAAATTTGAAAGCATTTAACACGGCTGAACTGGAAACCTAAAGATGGCTATAATGGTCAATTTTATGTTATGGGTATTTCACCACACACACACACAAACCTCNTAACAGCAGAGGCTTTAAGCCCCCATCTTCTGGTTGGCACACAGTTGGACCTAGGGGTTCCCCCACACTGGAGTCTCTCAGGTCATGTCCAGAACGTGAGAGGTCGAGTAGTGTAAGAGGAATGGGAAGGAGGAGGGTTGAGTGTGATCTCTGAGTTAACAGCCCCTACTTCTTGGGATCCTTGATGATCAAATGAATTCATGTCCACAGACATAAGCAATAAACAATCTGTAATAAGAATAAGAAAGAGGGTTTTTTTATTTTGAGCCAAATTGAGGACTACAGCAAGGGAGACACTGTCCCTATAGCTCTGAGAAACTGCTCTGCTGAAGGGTAGTGTCCAGCATCATCTTACACCTCATCCAGACAAAGAACTCACAATGTGATGGGGCGCATTTTCTCAAGGTTTCAAAAGAGAGAGACTTGGTACAGAGACAGTGAGACAGCAGTTCCCTGACGTCCGGGAAGGGAACCTTATCTCACAGGGAGTATTAACACGGACGCCATGAGAAGGGAGTTGCTCATTCTTATCTTCCAAACAGAAGTCCTTTACCTCAATAGTTAAAGCAGATGAGCTGTGAGGGTCAGACAGGCTGTCTTAGTTCACACACAGTTCGGGCTTAGCCATGGATAAGCCAGAATGACTTCCCCATTCCTCAATATGTTTTCATCTTCTCTATCACAAGCAGATAAAAATCTTAGAACTTTGTGATCCAGCAATTCTACCTCTGAGAATATACCTGAAAGAATTGAGAGCATACCCTGGAAGAGACATTTGTAAATTCCTGTTGCAGCATTATTCATAATAACTAAAACATGAAAGCAAGCCAAATGCCCATTGACCAAGAAATGGATAAGCCAAATGTGGTATATACCCAGAAGAGATTATTCTTCAGTGTTAAAAAGAGAGGGGACTCTAACACTTGCTATGACAGAGAATAACCTAGTGGATATTCTACTAAGTGATATAAACCTGATGGGAAAGGACGTGTTACATCATTCCACTTAAATGAGGTACCTAGGGTGGTCAGACTCATAGAGAAAGAAAGTAGAATGGTGAATGTCAGGAACTGGGAAAGGAGAAGGGGGAGTTGTTGATGGGTACAGAGTTGAAGTTTTGCCAGATGATAAAAGTCCTGTAGTCTGGATGTACAAAATTTGAAAGCATTTAACACGGCTGAACTGGAAACCTAAAGATGGCTATAATGGTCAATTTTATGTTATGGGTATTTCACCACACACACACACAAACCTCTCAGAACCTCCCCCTGAGGGTAACCACGGAGAAGCCAGGGCTGATAGCAACACGGCAGATGCTCCCCGCCCGCCCAGCCCCATCTCCACCCCAACAACCCAGGAGGAGGACTGTCCTCTATGCTCAGGACTCCCCGCTTCGGTTCTTGGAGCTGTCCCGGCTCCAGCCCCCCACGGCTTACCCTCAGCCTCCCTGCCTGTCCCAGCACTCCAGGCTCTGCTCCAAGGATCCACTAAGTCTGGGGTCCGCCTCTTCTGTGGGAGACTGGGCGCTGAGTTCACATCTTCTCACAGAGACCTCTGCAGCCCCAGAGTGCAGGGGCGGGGGGTCAGCCCGGCTCCAGCCTGAGGGTGGAGAGACCCATTTTCTAGATGAAAGTGTCTGCGCTGTGTGTGTGTGCATGTGTGAATGTGTGAATAAGGAAAAGTGGGGGAGATGGATCAGTGCTCTGAGGCTCTAAGACAATTTTTACTCATGTTCAAATAACATTAGAGATTAATTACTCAAAGAGTCGGATATGACTGAGCGACTAGGCACACGACACAGCCAAAACCCTTGTACAGGGCTTATGACGTGGACCACTGATTTCAGTCTCCTGCATGCTGCTGGCCCTTTGAATCTAGGGGTTTCTGTTCTGTTGACTTTGGGGCAACTGTAAGGAACATTCACAGGTTTTGGTAAATGTGGAGATGAAGGCATGGTGACATATTCAGTCATTTTGGGGGTTGTTGCACTCAGTAACCGTGTGAAGCTGGTTGTTATTTATCATGTGCAGCAATTTTTAAAAATGATGGTAAAATACATATAATGTACATTTGACCAACTTAATACGTATGGAGTTGAATAATGTTAAGTATATCTACATTTTTATGTAGCCAATCTCTAGAACATTTTAAAACTGTGCCTTCATTTAACAATAACTTCCTAATTCGCCTTCACCCCAGGCCCTGGCCAACCACCATTCTGCATTTGTCTCCACGGCTTTAACTCCTCCTTTGATTTCACAGAAATGAAATCGCATAGTATTTGTATATTGGTGAATGGCTAATGTCGCTTAGCATAATGTCCTCAAGGGTCCTCCACGTTGTTGCATGAGTCAGAAATTCTTGCCTTTTAAAGGCTGAATAATATTCCACTGATGCATAGACCACAATTGTGTTTATCCATTCCTTCATGGATGAACATTTGGGTTGCTTCCAACTTTTATCTTCTGTGAATAATGCTGCTATAAACATGAGTGTGCAAATATCTTTTTGAGACTCTATTTTCCGTTTTTGGGGGATGTACACCCCGATGTGGAATTACTCAATCATATGGTAAATCCATTGTTAGTGTTTTGAGGAATGATCATACTTTATCCATAGCAACTGCACCATTTTGCATTCCTACTAAGAGTTCCCAAGGGTTCACTAGTAGCATTTGACAAAGAAGAAAACAGAGGTCCAGAGAAGTAAATGACTTGGTCAGAGGTACAGTGGTAGTGGAGAAGCCAAGATTCTAATCATAGTTTCCTGGATTTTTGAATGCTTGCTCTCAACCAAAATGTTACATTGGACTTTTGAATATCGTTAGGCAGAGACCCCCTCACAATAACTGGTGGTCACTGGGTCAGCCTAGTCCTGCAGAGCAGTGTAGTGAGGAGACATTTCAAGCCTCAGAGGAGCAGCAAAACAGAGTCCTGTCATTTCTGATTCAGAATGAAGGTTAGTCCCCCTTCCCTCTAGGCACTTGGGAGTTGTAGGGAAAGAGCGAATTAGCCAGGATGGCACAGTCAGTCTCTCTCACCCCAAACTCTCTCGTCCTTGCCCTGTGTTTTGTAAATAATGACTATGTAACAGCAGGGATTACTTATAGCACTGCACATGCCTGTCACGAGGTACTCGATTGGCTGCACGTGGCTTCTGTTCTGTAAATATACATATAAACTCCCCCTGGAAAGCCCTGGAGGTGGGGTTGTGTTATGGCTGCATTATGTCCACATTAGGGCTGTGTTACATGATGTTACGGCTGCTGCATCAGCCAGGAGAGGATAAACACGTCTACAGTTCCACTGGCTCCTTGAGTCTCCTTCCAGCTTTCCTGCTCCTGCCTTGCTTATCCTGGGTTCAGCAGGGTGTGCACCGTGAGACACAGTGAGACAGCTGGTGCTGTGAGTAGGTTCAGCAAGACAGGAGGCCAGTGTGGTTTGATGCTTTAACTGAGCTGGGCTACACCTCCTACAAATTCCACCTCCTTCTGCCCAGACTCAGAGTTTTAATTTCTTTTCACACTGCAGGCAGTGAGGTATAAAGCTACCAGGTTTCAGCATCCTTGACAAAGCAATGTATGGAGTCTGAGAACCTCTGATTACTCAGAGTGTCATGGCACACTTATAAAGTAAGGGAGGGAAAAATTAGAATAATAATAATAAAATTTCCCCAGTTCTGTAGAAGAAAAAAGGAAAATGAGTGGTGCAAAGCTTGTGCAAAGTCAGACAAGCTAATACAGAGCAGAGCTTGAACCAGCTGATCTGGCTGATGTGAATTCAGAAGCAAGTTCTTACCCACTGGTGCGAGTGTGCATTGCGCATGCTAAGTCACTTCAGTCATGTCCAACTCTGCCCCCCCATGGACTGTAGCCCTCCAGTCTCCCCTGTCCAATTCTCTGTGTGTGCAAGTGTGTGTTAGTCACTCAGTCGTGTCCAACTCTTTGTGACCCCATGGACAGTACCTCTCCAGGCTCCCCTGTCAATGGGATTCTCCAAGTAAGACTACTGGAGCGGGTTTCCATTCCCTCCTCCAGGGGATCTTCCCAACCCAGGGACTGAACCTGGGCCTCCTGCATTGCAGGCAGGTTCTTGACCATCTGAGCCACCAGAGAAGCCCACTCTGTCCAGTAAACTCATACCAATTAAGCACCTACTGTGTGCCTGGCACTGTGTTAGAGGCTTTTGCTTCTGTAGGGGTGGAAAACTTTTCTTTCTAGGTTTCTTGGCTGGTGTAAATAACTAAAGTGACATAAGACAGATTAATACAGTTACAGGAGCCCCTTAATCAAATGCACTCAGGTATTTAAGGCTTATATGCTCCCCTAGGCTAAGGAGAAGTGGGTAGGGATCTGGGGCTTCAAGGAGGAGGAAGACAACCCACAGGAGGACGGGAAGAGCAAGTGCCTGATGAACAAATGTTTGCTCCTCCAGGGGGGTATGTTTTCCTGAAATTAGAAGTTCTCTCTGGTGATAGCTCTCTTCCTGGCATAGGCAGTGTAATCTACATTACTTTGAGCAGTTAAGGGAGAAGCAAGGAGCTTCTCCTGAGTCTGCTGGGTCTTAATCATCTTTAGCTCAAAACAGTCCACACGCCAAAAGGGCACATTTAGGGGAGATAAAAAAACCACTCCCCCTCAGTTCTATTCAAGCAACACTTCCAGTAACTTTGAAACATGTTAAATGCCTGATTTGTGTTTGGAAAACCAAAGCACAGAGATGAGAACTTGCTCATTCTGTCCTTATACTACCTGCCGCTCATCACTCCATTGCTCCGTGGAACTGGACTCCCAGGGCCAAGGGTGGATGGACGTTCTTGACGGCTTTGTATGTTGTTTTCTCAGCAGATCGTAACCTCCTCAACTCCATCTAAGATGCTGCGTCAGTATGTTCGCCAGTTTCGTCAGGGGCTGGTCCGCAAGTGGCCACTGGAGCCCCGGGAGGAGTCTGAGAGTCGCAGAGCTCCTCTGAGCACCCTCGACCTGGTGATCCTGGGTGTGTGCAGAACTCTGGGGGCTGGCGTGTACGTCCTGATTGGCGTCATAACCCTGCTCATCGCTGGACCAGCGATCGTCATCTGCTTCTCGGTGGTCGCCCTGTCTTCTGTGTTGTCTGGACTCTGCTATGCCGAATTTTGGTCCTATGTACCACGCTCCGGTTCTGTGTATCTTTACAGTGTCCTCGCCATGGGGAAACTGTGCGGCTTCCTCATTGGCTGGAACGTCTTACTGGATTTAGTGGCTGGTGAGATGATGGGGCGGGGGATGATGTGGGGCTTAAGATCAGGAAACTAGGAGGGTAACTGGGATTTTCACTCATTCATAAACACTTTGTTATGGAGCTTGTAGAAGGAAACTCCAGAAAGCCCCACAGCTTCGCTGTACTGAGCTAGCCTGTTTTCTTTAAACACAGGCCGAGAACCCAGAGGAAAGGGAGGCAGTTCCCACAGTCTCCTCCCCTCACCGTATGGAAGTCTCTGCTCAGCTGTTGCCTTCATGAGATTTTCCTTTACCACTTGATTTAAAGTTTCAGTCCTCATCTCTCAGCCTTCCTGGTCCCACTTCCAACAAAAGTGTTCTTTTCTTGCATAACTTTGATCTCTTCCTAACATTAAATAGTTGACCTATTTTTTGAATCATCTATTCTTCTCTCCCCAATCCCATGAAAAGAAACTATTTGAGAGTGAGTATTTTGTCTGTTTCCCCCCTAAATACATCCCAGGGTGCATTGTAGGGGGTTAATTATTGTCCATTAATCTCCCTTCTCCTGCCCCTGCAGCCGCTTCCTACATGACCAGGACTTGGAGTTACGCCTTTGACAGCCTCATTGGGAACCACATCTCTAAGGTGTTAGAGAGAACTTTCTCTCCACACATGCCCTTTTTCCTGGCCCCGTACCCAGACTTCATTGCCCTGGGCCTGGTGCTGCTGATGATTGGTGAGAAGGGGTCAGACATAGGATGGGAAGAGTGGGGTTTGGAGGGGGAACTGGTGTTGGAAAGTTGTGGGGTGGCAGAAGGTAGAATTAGGATAGAAGGATAGGAAAGAAGGATCAGGGTTATGAGTAAGGGCGGCAAGGCACATAGACCATTGCTTTCCCACCCTGGCACCCCTGACACTTGGTGATGCTTCAGAGCTGGTGTTGAGGGCTGTCCCGAACTTCACACTGTAGGGTTTTGCTTCTGGTGTTTTTTTTTTTTTTTTTTAATAAATCATAGTCAAATGTTGAGTTGCATCCCCAGCCTTACTCACTAGATACTGGTGCTAAATTGTGATCATGAGAATGTCTCCAGACATTGTCAAACTTCCCTTGAGTGACAAAATCACCCCAGCTCAGAATCATTTATTTAGAGTGACAAATTTCTTCCTCTATGTTGTTGAGACCAGATTTTTTTTTAATTGAGAGGCTATTCTCATAGCATAAAAGTGATTTATTGTCTTTCCCAGTTTTATCGAGACATAATTGACTTACAACATTGTATATGTGCAATGTAGGTGTACAGTGATGATTTGACGGAGGTGTGTTGTGAGATGACTGGCACAGTAAGAAATTAGCCATCTTAAAGTGCTTGTGTCTGTGTGGGTGCTCTGTCACTTCAGTTATGTGCGACTCCTTGCTGCCCCGTGGACGCCCATCAGGTTCCTCTGGCCATGGGCTTCTCCAGGCAAGAATACTGGAGTGGGTTGTCATGCCCTCCTTCAGGGGATCTTCCTGATCCAGGGATTGAACCTGCCTCTTCTCCTGTATTGCGGGCAGATTCTTTACTGCTGAATCACCAGGGAAAGCCCTTAAAGTGTAGAGTCCAGAGGGACTTAGTACCTTCACAGTGTGGCAACCATCATCGCCATCTAGTTCCAAACAGGTTCATCTCCCCAAAAAGAAACCCTGTACCCACCGAATGGTCACTATCCACCCATCCACCCCACCCTCACCACCCTCAAGCCCTGGCAACCACTGGCCTGCTTTCCGTGTCTGTGGATTTGATTACCTTGGATGTCTCAAATTCCATCTTTCCCACAGGACTACTGGTTCTGGGAGCTCGTGTGACACCCCTGATTATCAAAGTGTGCACAGGCTTGAACCTTTTTGTTCCAATCTTCATGATCCTCTCTGGCTTCATTAGGGGAGACCTGCACAACTGGAAGCTCACAGAGCAGGACTACAAGTCGATCACATCTGGATCCAGCAGCACCTTTAGGTCGGGAGGGTCCTCTTGGTAATACACGGGTGGTGTTGGTGCAGAGCTGGGAGCATGGTGGGCATTAAAGATATCTGGGCTGGTGGATGCAGGTGATGGGGGTCCTGGAGTCCAGGACTTTGATATGAAGGGAGGAGCCCAGTAGACAGGGCTAAACACACCTCACCCATGTTCTTCCTCTTTCCTGCTCTCACCATAGGTTGGGCCCTCTGGGTTCTGGAGGGTTTGTGCCCTTTGGCTTTGAAGGGATTGTCCAAGGAGCAGCTATACTTTTCCCCTCCTATTTTCGTGTTCATGGCATGGTCACTGCAGGTAACATGGTCACTGTGTGTCCCATCAGGGGTGTGGGTGCTGGTTGGGCTGCCCCTGGGCACAGGGGTTGGGAGAAGGTAAGACCCTGATGCTGGGAAAGATTGAGGGCATAGGAGAAGGGGACCGCAGAGGATGAGATGGTGAGATGACTTCACCGACTCAATGGACATGAGTTTGAGGAAACTCAGGGAGCTAGTGAAGGACAGGGAAGCCTGGCATGCTGCAGTCCAGGAGGCTACAAAGAGTCATACACGAACAACAAAAGCCTGCTTTTGGACTTGCAAGAGGAAAAGGGATTTTCCGCTTTCGTTCCAGTATCTTTCCTGACCCAGTATTCCCTCCTGCCCTCAGAGATGGAAGCCCCAGATCCTCAGCATTCCATCTCCTTGAGCTTGGTGGTCTCCATCTTCATCAGCTTTCTGGCATACTCTGGAGTCTCCGCGGCGCTCACCCTCATGGTGCCTTACTACCGGATTTACCCTTACAACCCCTTGCCACAGGCCTTCCTCCAGGTCGGATGGGGCCCGACCGGATATGTCATGGCTGTTCTCTTACTGTGTACTGCTTTATACAGCTCAGTGTCCTGGTTTTCTCCCCGTCTACTGTGAGATGCTCAGGTACCCCAGCGCTTGGGATTGAGAGACAAGATGAAGGATACCATGTAGACTAAGAACCTTTTAGACAAGGAACCATGTAGACAGGAACCAGGTAGACTAGGAACCATGTAGACGGGAACCATGTAGACTAGGAACCATGCAGACTAGGAACCATATAGACAGGAACCAGGTAGACTAGGAACCATGTAGACGGGAACCAGGTAGACTAGGAACCATGTAGACTAGGAACCATGTAGACAGGAACCAGGTAGACGGGAACCAGGTAGACTAGGAACCAGGTAGACGGGAACCATGTAGACAGGAACCAGGTAGACGGGAACCAGGTAGACTAGGAACCATGTAGACGAGAACCATGTAGACAGGAAGCAGGTAGACTAGGAACCATGTAGACAGGAACCATGTAGACGGGAACCAGGTAGACGGGAATCATGTAGAGTAGGAATCATGTAGACAAGAACCAGGTAGACTGGGAACCAGGTAGACGGGAACCAGGTAGACTGGGAACCAGGTAGACGGGAACCATGTAGACTAGGAACCATGTAGACAGGAACCCGGTAGACGGGAACCATGTAGACTAGGAACCATGTAGACGGGAACCATGTAGACTAGGAACCATGTAGACAGGAACCAGGTAGACTAGGAACCATGTAGACAGGAACCAGGTAGACTAGGAACCATGTAGACGGGAACCATGTAGACGGGAACCATGTAGACTAGGAACCATGTAGACGGGAACCAGGTAGACTAGGAACCATGTAGACGGGAACCAGGTAGACTAGGAACCATGTAGACGGGAACCAGGTAGACTAGGAACCATGTAGACTAGGAACCAGGTAGACAGGAACCAGGTAGACGGGAACCAGGTAGACTAGGAACCATGTAGACGGGAACCATGTAGACTAGGAACCATGTAGACTAGGAACCATGTAGACAGGAACCAGGTAGACTAGGAACCATGTAGACAGGAACCAGGTAGACTAGGAACCATGTAGACAGGAACCAGGTAGACAGGAACCAGGTAGACTAGGAACCATGTAGACAGGAACCAGNTTTGAGTTTATATGCCCAGGATGAATCCTCTATCTTCATGCACAATGGTGAAACATGGAAATTTATAGGTTGGATGGTCTAATGCTGGAGCCTTGGTGAATACAGATGTTAAAGCATTGACAGAGATGTGTATAAGAGACAGGGTAGACTAGGAACCATGTAGACTAGGAACCATGTAGACTAGGAACCAGGTAAATAGGAACCAGGTAGACAGGAACCATGTAGACTAGGAACCATGTAGACAGGAACCATGTAGACCTGAACCATGTGGGCAGGAGCCGAGGGTGCCCAGTCTCTCCTGCTTCTGCACACCCTCTCTCATTTTCCTTTTTATCTTCCAGCTTCCTCTGTGCCATGCTCTCCATGCTTCAGCTGGCCTGCGCAATGGCAGCTGATGGGCTCCTTTTCCAAGCTTTGCCCAGGTCCACACCCGCACTGGCACCCCCATCATGGCCATCTTGGCTTCTGGAACTCTTACAGGTGAATAAAGGAAGGCTTTTCTTTACTTAAAAAAAAAATAATTCTATGTATTTATTTTTAATGATTGATGATTGCTTTACAAAATTGCTTTGATATCTGTCATACATCAACATGAACCATCCATAAGCATACCTATGAACCTTCCCTCCTGAGTCTCCCTCCCACCTCTCACCCCTCTAGGTTATTACAGAGCCCCATTTTGAGTTCCCTGAGTCATACAGAAAATTCCCATTGGCTGTCAAATTTGCATACATTAGTGTACACGCTTCCATGCTACCCTCCATTCATTTCACCCTCTCCTTCTTCTCTCCTGCCCTTGTCCATCAGTCTGTTTTCCATGTCTGCATCTCCAAGGCTGCCCTGTGAATAGATCCATCAGTACCATCTTTCTAGACTCCATATATATGCATTAATATATGATGTTTTTTCTCTTTCTGACTTTGCTCTGAATAATAGGCTCTAGGTTCTTCCTCCTCATTAGAGCTGATTCCAATGTGTTCCTTTTTATGACTGGATAGTATTCCATATGTATGTATATCCCACAGCTTCTTTATCCATTCTTGCATCAGTGGATCATTCTTTCTTTGACCAATGTCTTTAACATGAATGTTTCCAGGGACTTTTCACTCCCTCCCCCACCCTCATTTTAGGGCTCACGGCATCACTCCTCAGGATCCTCGATCTGGTGAAACTCATGTCAGCTGGGATCCTGCCTGCTTACACTCTTGTGGCTGTTTCCATACTTGTCCTCAGGTGAGACCCACTAACCTTGGCTGAGAGCCTTGGACTCTTGAGGTTGATGGGGAGGTGATCCTCTTCTGCCTTCTATATGTCTTACTAGGCTCAAGGCAAGAAAGAGGTAGATTATACTGTCTGATGTTAGGGTAGGGGCTGCTGTGAATACTGCCCTGATACCTCTCCTCCAGGTACCAACCAGACCAGATTTCAAGCAAGAGGGAGAAAACTGAAGAGGGAAATGAAATTTCTGATCATGAAGCAAGTCTTTCAGAACCTGTACCTGAAGCAGGACCCTTGAGGATTCTAAAGAGTCTGTGGTTCCCTACCAGCACCACCCCCAACCAGATATCTGGGCAGATTGTCTATGGATGTGCCTCTCTGCTTGGTGAGCAGTGGGATTTCTCTTCCGTCATATTGTGAAATTGACAAGATAGGTTGGGATTCTGTGTCTTTGGACGTTAAGGGGTCTTGGAGATATGATGGCCCTTCCTGAGGTGGGCAGCCTGGGGAGGGGTGTGACCCGAGGTCCTGACGTCTTTGGCTTCTGGGTCCAGCCTGTTCTCCTCCTCCTTGACCCTTGTAGTTCTCCTGCTGAGCATCCTGAGCCTGGTCCTGGCCCAGTGGCCCAGACGTGTGTTCTCCGGAGACCCCGGGCTCACAGCAGTGGCTGTGCTGCTGCTGCTGCTCATCACTGGGGTCACGGTCATCATCTGGAGGCAGCCTCAGAGCCCCACTTATCTTATATTCAAGGTAGGTGACCTTTTGTGTCCAAAGTGTCCACCTTGAGTGAATGAAGCCTGGGTGATTGAGCTTTAAACTTCTTTGTTGAACCTGGAAGTAAAGAGAGTAGCTAAAACCAATGAACTCTTCCTGGATCCACACTCACTGCTTTACAGACCCAATCTGGGCAGGCACTGAACACTCAGCCTGAATAAGCCTGGAGTCTTCCCACAACCATGGGGCAGGTTTTCCCTTTCAGACGTCTGGGCTGTGTTCAGGGATGAACTGACTCTGCCCACAGGTCCCTGCTCTGCCTGTCCTCCCACTGGTGAGCATCTTCGTGAACCTTTACTTGATGATGCAGATAACTTCTGGGACCTGGATCTTATTTAGCATCTGGATGGCAATTGGTAAGAGGCTTTTTAGGGTGAAGAGTCCTCTTGAGTGACTGAATCCAATCCTCTTCCCAGAAGCCTGCCCCAAAACTGTCAGATGCCATAACAGGAAGCCTACTGGACATTTGTAGCTGAAGAGAGCGCTTACTTTTTCTTCTCATTGTCTCATTTCCTACTAGGATCTGTCATATACTTAGGATATGAGATCCAACACAGCCTGGCAGGAAACAAACTTCAACAGCCATCAGCCGCCACCACCCAGACTCTGGATTAAAACATCCCCAGTGCTGAATCTGCCTAACCCAAGAAAATGGATGCTGTATGGAATCCCTCCAAACCTTGGAGGCATCTTCTGGTTTAAGAGGCAAAGTGCCTCTGTGGAGTGTGAACATAGGATGCATTTACAGCTCTGTATTTATCACCAGTGGATGTTGTATATTTTTAAAGCAAACTTTTAAAAAAGCATAATAGACATACTTAAAAGTGCATGCTTCCTAAGTGTGCAGCAAAATGAATTTCCACAACAAAATTACCACAGTGTAGCCAGTAACCAGAGGAAGAAAGAAAATATTAACCAGACATGTGAGAAACAACTTCTTGTACCTCTTTCCAGCGGGAACACAGAGATTGCCATTTAGGAAGGAAACATAGGTAACTATGTATTTTGTTAAGACTTACACTTTAAACATTAGGGCACAAACAGGCTGGAAGTAAATGTGCCAAGAGGCACACAAGAAAGTCAGGATAGCTGTATTATATCCACGTAGACTCTGAGAAAAAGAGAAATAGTACAGATAAAGTGGATTATTTCACCATAAAATGAGAAATGATTATATTTCTCTTTTCTCCCAGCTTTAATGAGACAGTGTAACATTGTGTAAATGATTGTTTTTTGTTAGCTTTCTATCTCAGACTCAGAGTAACAGAGTTGAGCTGATGAAGAAAAGTTCTTAATTAAAAAAAAAAAAAAACTCCTGCATTGCCAGAGGTGGGGAAATGGAATCATAGGTAATTGCTGATTGATAAATGTCTACTGATGGGAGTAACTAAAAGGTAAGAAGTTAAAAGTATAACTAAAAGATAATTTTTAGTGTAAGAAAAAGTTAGTAAATTTTAGTGTAATGGAAAAAAAGAGTGCAGCCAAAGTGTAACTAAAAGATAAGAAGTTATCTTGGAGAGACAAGACAAAAAGATATTGCTACAGAACAAAATGCTCAAAATTGAGATTATGGACGTTCAAGAAGCTGGCAAGAATGAGATAGAGGATTGTTTGTGGGAATGAACAACTGAAGTAGAGTGAAGGGAGGATGGATGCCAAGAAACCAAGTACAAGTTATTAGATGAATCTAAGAATAAATGGAGGAGGATAAATAGAATTTGGACAATCACTACCTTTCAAGTGCTAATGAAATGACAGGCTTAGGATGCAATTAATGGAGACTGAACTTTTAATTTTAAAACTTTGATAGAACAGGTTGACACCACCTGATTATATTCTTCCTTATTGACGTGGGATAACCAGATCTCACATTATACCTAATGTGCTGTAACAGGCAATAGACAACGCTGCTCATAAAGCAGTCCTGAAGAATATCTGAATCAGAATTAATCACGTCTTCAGATCAACTATGAGCTCATAGCAGACACAGGGATTTCACATTTCAGCTGAAAATTTCATCAGCCAGGGACTTCTCTGGAGACTGTGGGTAAGGATGGGAGGGGAAGGGGGTGATGAGGAGACAGGTTCCATCCCTGGTTGGGTAACCCACATGCCAAAGGAAATTCAGTTCAGTTCAGTCTCTCAGTCGTGTCCAACTCATTGTGACCCCATGAATCACAGCATGCCATGCCTCCCTGTCCATCACCAACTCCCAGAGTTCACCCAAACTCAAGTCCATTGAGTCGGTGATGCCATCCAGCCATCTCATCCTCGGTCGTCCCCTTCTCCTCCTGCCCCCAATCCCTCCAAGCATCAGAGTCTTTTCCAGTGAGTCAACTCTTCTCATGAGGTGGCCAAAGTACTGGAGTTTCAGTTTTAGCATCATTCCTTCCAAAGAAATCCCAGGGTTGATCTCCTTCAGAATGGACTTGTTGGATCTCCTTGCAGTCCAAGGGACTCTCAAGAGTCTTCTCCAACACCACTGTTCCAAAGCATTAATTCTTTGGCATTCAGCCTTCTTCACAGTCCAACTCTCACATCCATACACGACCACAGGAAAAACCATAGCCTTGACTAGACGGACCTTTGTTGGCAAAGTAATTAATGTCTCTGCTTTTCAATATGCTATCTAGGTTGGTCATAACTTTCCTTCCAAGGAGTAAGTGTCTTTTAATTTCATGGCTGCAATCACCATCTGCAGTGATTTTGGAGTGCCCCCCAAAATAAAGTCTGACACTGTTTCCACTGTTTCCCCATCTATTTCCCATGAAGTGATGGGGCCAGATACCATGATCTTAGTGTTCTGAATGTTGAGCTTTAAGCCAACTTCTTCACTCTCCACTTTCAATTTCATCAAGAGGTTTTTTAGTTCCTCTTCACTTTCTGCCATAAGGGTGGTGTCATCTGCATATCTGAGGTTATTGATATTTCTCCCAGAAATCTTGATTCCAGGTTGTGCTTCTTCCAGCCCAGNCTTAAAGCTCAACATTCAGAACACTAAGATCATGGTATCTGGCCCCATCACTTCATGGGAAATAGATGGGGAAACAGTGGAAACAGTGTCAGACTTTATTTTGGGGGGCACTCCAAAATCACTGCAGATGGTGATTGCAGCCATGAAATTAAAAGACACTTACTCCTTGGAAGGAAAGTTATGACCAACCTAGATAGCATATTGAAAAGCAGAGACATTAATTACTTTGCCAACAAAGGTCCGTCTAGTCAAGGCTATGGTTTTTCCTGTGGTCGTGTATGGATGTGAGAGTTGGACTGTGAAGAAGGCTGAATGCCAAAGAATTAATGCTTTGGAACAGTGGTGTTGGAGAAGACTCTTGAGAGTCCCTTGGACTGCAAGGAGATCCAACAAGTCCATTCTGAAGGAGATCAACCCTGGGATTTCTTTGGAAGGAATGATGCTAAAACTGAAACTCCAGTACTTTGGCCACCTCATGAGAAGAGTTGACTCACTGGAAAAGACTCTGATGCTTGGAGGGATTGGGGGCAGGAGGAGAAGGGGACGACCGAGGATGAGATGGCTGGATGGCATCACCGACTCAATGGACTTGAGTTTGGGTGAACTCTGGGAGTTGGTGATGGACAGGGAGGCATGGCATGCTGTGATTCATGGGGTCACAATGAGTTGGACACGACTGAGAGACTGAACTGAACTGAATTTCCTTTGGCATGTGGGTTACCCAACCAGGGATGGAACCTGTCTCCTCATCACCCCCTTCCCCTCCCATCCTTACCCACAGTCTCCAGAGAAGTCCCTGGCTGATGAAATTTTCAGCTGAAATGTGAAATCCCTGTGTCTGCTATGAGCTCATAGTTGATCTGAAGACGTGATTAATTCTGATTCAGATATTCTTCAGGACTGCTTTATGAGCAGCGTTGTCTATTGCCTGTTACAGCACATTAGGTATAATGTGAGATCTGGTTATCCCACGTCAATAAGGAAGAATATAATCAGGTGGTGTCAACCTGTTCTATCAAAGTTTTAAAATTAAAAGTTCAGTCTCCATTAATTGCATCCTAAGCCTGTCATTTCATTAGCACTTGAAAGGTAGTGATTGTCCAAATTCTATTTATCCTCCTCCATTTATTCTTAGATTCATCTAATAACTTGTACTTGGTTTCTTGGCATCCATCCTCCCTTCACTCTACTTCAGTTGTTCATTCCCACAAACAATCCTCTATCTCATTCTTGCCAGCTTCTTGAACGTCCATAATCTCAATTTTGAGCATTTTGTTCTGTAGCAATATCTTTTTGTCTTGTCTCTCCAAGATAACTTCTTATCTTTTAGTTACACTTTGGCTGCACTCTTTTTTTCCATTACACTAAAATTTACTAACTTTTTCTTACACTAAAAATTATCTTTTAGTTATACTTTTAACTTCTTACCTTTTAGTTACTCCCATCAGTAGACATTTATCAATCAGCAATTACCTATGATTCCATTTCCCCACCTCTGGCAATGCAGGAGTTTTTTTTTTTTTTTAATTAAGAACTTTTCTTCATCAGCTCAACTCTGTTACTCTGAGTCTGAGATAGAAAGCTAACAAAAAACAATCATTTACACAATGTTACACTGTCTCATTAAAGCTGGGAGAAAAGAGAAATATAATCATTTCTCATTTTATGGTGAAATAATCCACTTTATCTGTACTATTTCTCTTTTTCTCAGAGTCTACGTGGATATAATACAGCTATCCTGACTTTCTTGTGTGCCTCTTGGCACATTTACTTCCAGCCTGTTTGTGCCCTAATGTTTAAAGTGTAAGTCTTAACAAAATACATAGTTACCTATGTTTCCTTCCTAAATGGCAATCTCTGTGTTCCCGCTGGAAAGAGGTACAAGAAGTTGTTTCTCACATGTCTGGTTAATATTTTCTTTCTTCCTCTGGTTACTGGCTACACTGTGGTAATTTTGTTGTGGAAATTCATTTTGCTGCACACTTAGGAAGCATGCACTTTTAAGTATGTCTATTATGCTTTTTTAAAAGTTTGCTTTAAAAATATACAACATCCACTGGTGATAAATACAGAGCTGTAAATGCATCCTATGTTCACACTCCACAGAGGCACTTTGCCTCTTAAACCAGAAGATGCCTCCAAGGTTTGGAGGGATTCCATACAGCATCCATTTTCTTGGGTTAGGCAGATTCAGCACTGGGGATGTTTTAATCCAGAGTCTGGGTGGTGGCGGCTGATGGCTGTTGAAGTTTGTTTCCTGCCAGGCTGTGTTGGATCTCATATCCTAAGTATATGACAGATCCTAGTAGGAAATGAGACAATGAGAAGAAAAAGTAAGCGCTCTCTTCAGCTACAAATGTCCAGTAGGCTTCCTGTTATGGCATCTGACAGTTTTGGGGCAGGCTTCTGGGAAGAGGATTGGATTCAGTCACTCAAGAGGACTCTTCACCCTAAAAAGCCTCTTACCAATTGCCATCCAGATGCTAAATAAGATCCAGGTCCCAGAAGTTATCTGCATCATCAAGTAAAGGTTCACGAAGATGCTCACCAGTGGGAGGACAGGCAGAGCAGGGACCTGTGGGCAGAGTCAGTTCATCCCTGAACACAGCCCAGACGTCTGAAAGGGAAAACCTGCCCCATGGTTGTGGGAAGACTCCAGGCTTATTCAGGCTGAGTGTTCAGTGCCTGCCCAGATTGGGTCTGTAAAGCAGTGAGTGTGGATCCAGGAAGAGTTCATTGGTTTTAGCTACTCTCTTTACTTCCAGGTTCAACAAAGAAGTTTAAAGCTCAATCACCCAGGCTTCATTCACTCAAGGTGGACACTTTGGACACAAAAGGTCACCTACCTTGAATATAAGATAAGTGGGGCTCTGAGGCTGCCTCCAGATGATGACCGTGACCCCAGTGATGAGCAGCAGCAGCAGCACAGCCACTGCTGTGAGCCCGGGGTCTCCGGAGAACACACGTCTGGGCCACTGGGCCAGGACCAGGCTCAGGATGCTCAGCAGGAGAACTACAAGGGTCAAGGAGGAGGAGAACAGGCTGGACCCAGAAGCCAAAGACGTCAGGACCTCGGGTCACACCCCTCCCCAGGCTGCCCACCTCAGGAAGGGCCATCATATCTCCAAGACCCCTTAACGTCCAAAGACACAGAATCCCAACCTATCTTGTCAATTTCACAATATGACGGAAGAGAAATCCCACTGCTCACCAAGCAGAGAGGCACATCCATAGACAATCTGCCCAGATATCTGGTTGGGGGTGGTGCTGGTAGGGAACCACAGACTCTTTAGAATCCTCAAGGGTCCTGCTTCAGGTACAGGTTCTGAAAGACTTGCTTCATGATCAGAAATTTCATTTCCCTCTTCAGTTTTCTCCCTCTTGCTTGAAATCTGGTCTGGTTGGTACCTGGAGGAGAGGTATCAGGGCAGTATTCACAGCAGCCCCTACCCTAACATCAGACAGTATAATCTACCTCTTTCTTGCCTTGAGCCTAGTAAGACATATAGAAGGCAGAAGAGGATCACCTCCCCATCAACCCCAAGAGTCCAAGGCTCTCAGCCCAGGTTAGTGGGTCTCACCTGAGGACAAGTATGCAAACAGCCACAAGAGTGTAAGCAGGCAGGATCCCAGCTGACATGAGTTTCACCAGATCGAGGATCCTGAGGAGTGATGCCATGAGCCCTAAAATGAGGGTGGGGGAGGGAGTGAAAAGTCCCTGGAAACATTCATGTTAAAGACATTGGTCAAAGAAAGAATGATCCACTGATGCAAGAATGGATAAAGAAGCTGTGGGGTATACATATGGAATACTATCCAGTCATAAAAAGGAGCACATTTGAGTCAGCTCTAATGAGGAGGATGAACCTAGAGCCTATTATTCAGAGCCAAGTCAGAAAGAGAAAAAACATCATATATTAATGCATATATATGGAGTCTAGAAAGATGGTACTGATGGACCTATTCACAGGGCAGCCATGGAGATGCAGACATGGAAAACAGACTGATGGACAAGGGCAGGAGACAAGGAGAGGGTGAAATGAATGGAGGGTAGCATGGAAGCATATACACTAACGTATGCAAATTTGACAGCCAATGGAAATTTTCTGTATGACTCAGAACTGAGTCATAAATGGGGCTCTGTAATAACCTAGAGGGGTGAGAGGTGGGAGGGAGACTCAGGAAGGAAGGTTCATAGGTATGCTTATGGCTGGTTCATGTTGATGTATGACAGATATCAAACCAATTTTGTAAAGCAATCATCAATCAGTAAAAATAAATACATAGAATTATTTTTTTTTTAAAGTAAAGAAGAGGCTTCCTTTATTCACCTGTTAAGAGTTCCAGAAGCCAAGATGGCCAGGATGGGGGTGCCAGCACGGGTGTGGACCTGGGCAAGAGCTCGGAAAAGGAGCCCATCAGCTGCCATTGCACAGGTCAACTGAAGCATGGAGAGCATAGCACAGAGGAAGCTGGAAGATGAAAAGGTAAATGAGAGAGGGTGTGCAGGAGCAGCAGAGACCGAGCACCCTCGGCTCCTGCCCACATGGTTCGGGTCTACATGGTTCCTGGTCTACATGGTTCCTAGTCTACAAGGTTCCTAGTCTACGTGGTATCCTTCATCTTGTCTCTCAATCCCAAGCGCTGAGGTACCTGAGCATCTGACAGTAGACAGGGAGAAAACCAGGACACTGACCTGTATAAAACAGTACACAGTAAGACAACAGCCACGACATATCCAGCCGGGCCCCATCCGACCTGGAGGAAGGCCTGCAGCAAGGGGCTGTAAGGGTAAATCCGGTGGTAGGGCACCATGAGGGTGAGCGCCGCGGAGACTCCAGAGTATGCCAGAGGCCGATGAAGATGGAGACCAGCAAGCTCAAGGAGATGGAACGCTGAGGATCTGGAGCTTCCTTCCCTGAGGGCAGGAGGGAGTAAAATACTGGAACGAAAGCAGAAAATCCCCTTTCCTCCTGCAAGTCCAAAAGCAGGCATTTGTTGTTCGTGTATGACTCTTTGCAGCCTCCTGGACTGCAGATGCCAGGCTTCCCTGTCCTTCACTAGCTCCCTGAGTTTCCTCAAACTCATGTCCATTGAGTCGGTGAAGTCATCCCACCATCTCATCCTCTGCGGTCCCCTTCTCCTATGCCCTCAATCTTTCCCAGCATCAGGGTCTTACCTTCTCCCAACCCCTGTGCCCAGGGGCAGCCCAACCAGCACCCACACCCCTGATGGGACACACAGTGACCATGTTACCTGCAGTGACCATGCCATGAACACCAAAATAGGAGGTGAAAAGTATAGCTGCTCCTTGAACAATCCCTTCAAAGCCAAAGGGCACAAACCCTCCAGAAACCAGAGGGCCCAACCTATGGTGAGAGCAGGAAAGAGGAAGAACATGGGTGAGGTGTGTTTAGCCCTGTCTACCGGGCTCCTCCCTTCATATCACAAGTCCTGGACTCCAGGACCCCCATCACCTGCATCCACCAGCCCAGATATCTTTAGTGCCCACCATGCTCCCAGCTCTGCACCAACACCACCCGTGTATTACCAAGAGGACCCTCCTGACCTAAAGGTGCTGCTGGATCCAGATGTGTTTGACTTGTAGTCCTGCTCTGTGAGCTTCCAGTTGTGCAGGTCTCCCCTAATGAAGCCAGAGAGGATCATGAAGATTGGAACAAAAAGGTTCAAGCCTGTGCACACTTTAATAATCAGGGGTGTCACACGAGCTCCCAGAACCAGCAGTCCTGTGGGAAAGATGGAATTTGAGACATCCAANCTCCACTCTCTCCTGGAGTTTGCTCAAACTCATGTTCACTGAGTTGCCGATGCTGTCCAACCATCTCATCCTCTGCTGCCCTCTTTTCCTTTTATCTTCAATCTTTCCCATGTTGGACACCTTCTGACCTGGGGGGGCTCCTCTTCAGGCATCATAACTTTTTGCCTTTTCATGCTGTCCGTGGGGTCCTCCTAGCAAGAATACTGGAGTGGGTTGCCATTTCCTTCTCCAGTGGCCCATGTTTGTCATAACTCTTCACTGTGATCTGTCCATCTTGAGTGGTCCTGCATGGCATGGCTCANTGGGGTCCTCCTAGCAAGAATACTGGAGTGGGTTGCCATTTCCTTCTCCAGTGGCCCATGTTTGTCATAACTCTTCACTGTGATCTGTCCATCTTGAGTGGTCCTGCATGGCATGGCTCATAGTTTCATTGAGCTATGCTAGCCCTTCACCACGACAATGCTGTGATCCACGAAGGGGTCTTGGTGTATGGTGGGTGGAATACGATTTATATTTGTCAGTGACTGTTCTTTCTTATTCTGCTCCAGGCACGGGCAGTGTGGCCAGGGCCTGGAGTGTCGCTTTCGACAGCCTGATTGGGAACCACATCTTTCAGGCCTTAGAGAGATCTTTCTCTCCATATATGCCCTCCTACCTGACGGAGTATCCAGACTTTGTCGCCCTGTCCCTGGTGCTGTTGCTCACGGGTGAGACAGGGATCCAAGTTAGGATGGGAAGACTGGGAAGTGGGGTGGCAGGGGAACTAGGGTGAGAAAGGTGTGAGGTGGCAGAACTGTGGAAACAAAAATTAGGGTCTGGTTAACAACAAAAGACAGGAAGTCAAGATGTCAAGATGTAGACCGTTGTTTCCCACCCTCAGCATTACTGACCTTCCAGGCTGAAACAGCCTTTGGTGTTGGGGGCTGATGCAGTACTGCAGGATTTTCTTAATCAATCACTCTCAGGTGTGTAGCATCTTTGGACTTCATTCACTAAACATCTGTGACTCATATTTCCCAAATTGTGACAATCGGGATGTCGCCAGACATTGCCAAATGTCCCTTGGGGACCCAAATCACCCCCAGGTGAGAATCATTTACTTAGAGTGACAAATTTCTTCCTCTCCACTGAGACGTTTTTCAAATAGGAGGAAATTAACATAGCATAAAATTAGCCATTTTATTATTTTTCCTTAGCCTTATTAATATATAATTGACATATAACATTATATAAACTGAAGGTGAACATCATGATGATTTGATAGTTGTGTATATTATGTGACTGGAGTAGGAAATGGCAAACCACTCCAGTAATCTTACCTGGAAAATTCCATGGACAGAGGAGCCTGGCAGGCTACAGTCCATGGGGTTTCAAAGGGTCAGAGGAACTGAGCCCATATTATAGGATAATGGCCACAGTAAGAAAATAACCATGTTAAAGTATGCAATCAGTGGTACTTACGGCATTCAGTACGTATAGCCATCGCCTTCATCCAGCTTCAAACATGTTCATCACAGCAAAAGGAAACCCACTACCCACTGAGCAAGGACAGACTATCCATCTTAATCTCCCAGCCCCCAACCCCTGGCCGCCACTAGTCTGCTTTCTGTGTCTGTGGATTTGACTTGGTTATCATGGAATGTCTCGTATTCCCTCTTTCCCACAGGAGTACTGGTTCTGGGGGCTCGTGAGTCAGTCCTGGTTGAAAAAATATCCACAGGCATCAACCTTTTGGTCCTCAGCTTCATCATCGTCTCTGGCTTCATTAAGGGAGACCTGCACAACTGGAAGCTCACGGAGCAGGACTACACGCTGAACACGTCTGCATCTGGTGACATTTATAGGTCAGGAGGGCGCTCCTGGTCCTTGTCACGCTTGTTGGGGCTGGTGCAGAGCTGGGAATCTGGCGGGGACTAAAGAGATATGGGCTGGCGGATCTGGATAACGAGGTCCTGGAGCCCAGGGCTTGTGGTATTAACTGTGAAGTGCAGCAGAGATGACTGAACGCACCTCCCTCATGGTCCTTCTTGCTTCTTCTCTCACTGTAGCTTGGGCCCTCTGGGTTCTGGAGGGTTTGTGCCCTTCGACTATGATGGAATTCTCCATGGAGCAGCTCAATGTTTCTACTCGTTTGTGGGTTTTGATGACATTGTCACTAAAGGTAATAGGGTCTTGTCTGTCCCATCAGGGGATTGGGCTGCCCTTGGGCATGGGGGTTGATAGAAGATTTTAAAAAGCTTTTCAAAGTTCAAGAGGAAAGTGAGTTTTGTGTTGTGTTTTAGTGTTTTCCTAACCTGAGATGTTCACCCACCCTGCAGGGGAAAGAGCCCCAAATCCTCATCGCTCCATCCCCATCAGCATCATGACCACGGTCTTCATCTGCTTTTTGGCATATTTTGGTGTCTCGGCGACCCTCACCCTCATGGTGCCCTACTACCAGATTCAGCCTGACAGCCCCTTTCCGCAGGCTTTCGTCCATGTGGGGTGGGGCCCTGCCAGATATGTCGTGGCTGTTGGCATCCTCTGTTTTCTTTTATACAGGTCAGTGTCAAGGCGTTCTGTCTGTGAACTGTCAGATGCTCAGATGTTTCAGCCCTTGGGATTGAGAAATGAGAGGGAAAGACCCCTTACCACGTAGACTAGGGAGCCAGAGCCCTGGTCTCTCCTGCTTCTCAACATCCCCACCCGTGTTCCCACTGTCCCTTCCAGACTGCAGAGCTCCTTGTTCCCCGTGCCTAAGGTGATCCAGGAAATGGCAGAGGACGGGCTCCTTTTCCGAGGACTTTCTTGGACCCATGCCCGCACAAAGACCCCCATCATGGCCACTGTGTCCTCTGGAATTCTTGCAGGTGAGCAACAGAACCCACTCCTCCTTTGATCCCTTTCCTTATCTGGATATGTCCAGTGGTTTCTCACTGCTGTCCCCCACCTCGTTTGTGCCCTCATTCTAGGGATCATGGCATTGCTCTTTGAGTTCAGTAATCTGGTGGACCTCATGTCGATTGGACACCTGCTGGTTTACTCCTTGGTGGCGTTTTATGTCCTTGTCCTCAGGTGAGACTCCACTGCACTGTGACTGGGGCTCTTGCATTCCTAAAGACTCGATGGCAGTTCATCCTCCTCAGGTTTTTTGTTTTTTGTGTGTGTGTTTTTTTAAATTGGAGGCTAATTACTTTACAATACTGGAGTAGTTTTTGCCATACATTGACGTACATCAGCCATAGGTTTACACGTGTTCCCCATGCTGAATCCCCGTCCCACCTCCATCCGCATCCCATCCCTCTGGGTCATCCCAGTGCACCAGCCCTGAGCACAGTGTCTCATGCATCGAACCTAGATTGGTGATGTTTCACATATTATAACATACATGTTTCAGTGCTGTTCTCTCAGATCATCCCACCCTCACCTTCTCCCACAGAGTCCAAAAGACTGTTCTATATATCTGTGTCTCTTTTGCTGTCTTGCATATAGGATTATCATTACCATCTTTCTAAATTCCATATGTATGTGTTAGTATACTGTATTGGTGTTTTTTTTTCTTTTTTTCTGGCTTACTTCACTCTGTATAATAGGCTCCAGCTTCACCCACCTCGTTAGAAATGATTCAAATGTTTTCTTTTTAATGGCTGAGTGATATTCCATTGTGTATATGTACCACAGCTTTCTTATCCATTCGTCTGCTGATGGACATCTAGGTTGCTTCCATGTCTTGGCTATTATAAACAGTGCTGATGAACATTGGGGTACATGTGTCTCTTTCAGTTCTGGTTTCCTCCGTGTGTATGTCCAGCAGTGGGATTGCTGGATCATATGGCAGTTCTATTTCCAGTGTTTTAAGAAGTCTCCACACCATTCTCCATAGTGGCTTCACTAATTTACATTCACACACATAGTGTAACAGGGTTCTCTTTTATTCACACCCTCTCCAGCATTTATTGTTTGTAGATTTTTGGATAGCAGCCATTCAGATTGGCGTGAGATAGTACCTCATTGTGGTTTTGATTTGCATTTCTCTGATAATGAGTGATCTTGGGCATCTTTTCTTGTGTTAGCCACCTCTATGTCTTCTTTGGAGAAATGTCTGCTTGATTCTTTGGCCCACTTTTTGATTGGGTCGTTTATTTTTCTGGAATTGAGCTTCAGGCACTGCTTGTATATTTTTGAGATTAATTCTTTGTCAGTTGCTTTGTTTGCTATTCATTTCTCCCATTCTGAAGGCTGTCTTTTCACATTGCTTATAGTTTTTGTTGTGAAAAAGCTTTAAAGTTTAATTAGGTCCCATTTGTTCATCTTTGCTTTTATTGCTATTACTCTGGGAAGTGTGTCATAGAGGATCCTGCTGTGATTTATGTCAGAGAGTGTTTTGCCTATGTTTTCCTCTAGGAGTTTTATAGTTTCTGGTCTTACATTTAGATCTTTAATCCATTTTGAGTTTATTTTTGTGTATGGTCTTAGAAAGTGTTCTAGTTTCATTCTTTCACAAGTGGTTGACCAGTTTTCCCAGCATCACTTGTTAAAAAGATAGTCTTTTCTCCATTGTATATTCTTGCCTCCTTTGTCAAAGATAAGGTGTCCATAGGTGTGTGGATTTACCTCTCAGCTTTCTATTTTGTTTCATTGATCTATACTTCTGTCTTCGTGCCAGCACCATACTGTCTTGATGACTATAGCTTTGTAGTATAGCCTGAAGTCAAGCAAGTTGATTCCTCAGGTTCCATTCTTCTTTCTGAGGATTGCTTTGGCTTTTCAAGATTTTTTTTTATTTCAATAAAAATTTTGAAATTATTTGTTCTAGTTCTGTGAAAAATACCATAGGTAACTTGATAGGAATTGTATTGAATATGTAGACTGCTTTGGGTAATATGCTCATTTTCACTATATTGATTCTTCCAATCCATGATCATGGTATATTTCTCCATCTATTTGTGTCCTTTTTGATTTCTTTCAGGGCTTCCCTGGTGGCTCAGAGGTTAAAGTGCCTGCCTTTGATGCAGGAGACCTGGATTCAATCCCTGAGTTGGAAAGATCCCCTGGAGAAGGAATTGGCAATCCACTCCAGTATTCTTGCCTGGAGAATCCCATGGACAGAGAAGCCTAGTAGGTTACCGTCCACGGGGTCGCAAAGAGTTGGACATGACTGAGTGACTTCACCTTCTCCTTCACCTTGATTTCTTTCATCACTGTTTTATACTTTTCTATGTATAGGTCTTTTTTTTTTTTTTTTAGGTAGATATATTCCTAAGTATTTTATTCTTTTCATTGCAATGGTGAATGGAATTGTTTCCTTAATTTCTTTTTCTGTTTTCTCATTGTTAGTGTATAGGAATGCAAGGGATTTCTGTGTGTTGTTTTTTTATCCTGTAACTTTCTATATTCATTGATAAGCTCTAGTAATTTTCTGGTAGAGTCTTTAGGGTTTTCTATGTAGAGGATCATGTCATCTGCAAACAGTGAGAGTTTTACTTCTTCTTTTCCAATCTGGATTCCTTTTATTTCTTTTTCTGCTCTGATTGCCATGGCCAAAGCTTCCAAAACTATGTTGAATAGTAGTGGTGAGAATGGACACCCTTGCCTTGTTCCTGACATTAGGGGAAATGCTTTCAATTTTTCCCCATTGAGGATAATGTTTGCTGTGTGTTTGTCACATAAAGGTTTTATTATGTTGAGGTATGTTCCTTCTATGCCTATTTTCTGGAGTGTTTTTATCATAAATGAATGTTGAATTTTGTCAAAGGCTTTCTCTGCACCTATGGAGACAATTATGTTTTTTATCTTTCAATTTGTTAATGTGGTGTATTACATTGACTGATTTGTGGATATTAAAGAATCCATGCATCCCTGGGATAAAGCCCATTTGGTCATGATGTATGGTCTTTTTAATGTGTTGTTGGATTCTGTTTGCTAGCATTTTGTTAAGGATTTTTGCATCTATGTTCATCAGTGATATTGGCCTGTAGTTTTCTCCTTTTTTTTGTGGCATCTTTGTCACGTTTTGGTATTAGGGTGTTGGTGGCCTCATAAAATAACTTTGGCAATTGACTTTCCTGTGCACTTTTCTGGAAGAGTTTGAGTAGGATAGGTGTTAGCTCTTTAAATTTTTGGTTGAATTCAGCTGTGAAGCTATCTAGTCCTGGGCTTTTGTTTGCTGGAAGATTTCTGACTATAGTTTTGATTTCTGTGCTTGTGATGGGTCTGTTAAGATTTTCTATTTCTTCCTGGTTCCGTTTTGGAAAGTTATACTTTTCTAAGAATTAGCCCATTTCTTCCAAGCTATCCATTTATTGGCATACAGTTGCCGATAGTAGTCTCTTATGATCCTTTGTATTTCTGTGTTGTCTGCTGTGATTTCTCCATTTTCATTTCTAATTGTGTTGATTTGATTCTTCTCCCTTTGTTTCTTGATGGGTCTGGCTAATATTTTGTCAATGTTATTTATCTTCTCAAAGAACCAGCTTTAAGCTTTGTTGATTTTTGCTATGGTCTCTTTTGTTCATTTATTTCTGCCCTAATTTTTAAGATTTCTTTCCTTCTACTAATCCTGGAGTTCTTCATTTCTTCCTTTTCTAGCTGCTTTAGGTGTAGAGTTAGGTTATTTATTTGACTTTTTTCTTATGTCTTGAGGTGAGCCTGTATTGCTATGAACTCTCCCCTTAGCACTGCTTTTACGGTATCTCATAGGTTTTGGGTTGTTGTTTTTTCATTTTCATTCATTTCTATGCATATTTTTATTTCTTTTTAATTTTTTCTATGATTTTTTTGGTTATTCAGAAGTGTATTTTTTTTTTCCTGTATTTGACATGTAATCTTACTGCATTGTGGTCAGAAAAGATGCTTAGAATGATTTCAAATTTTTTGAATTTACCAAGGCTAGATTTATGGCCCAGGGTGTGATCTATCCTCAAGAAGGTTCCCTGTGCACTTGAGAAAAGGGTGAAATTCCTTATTTTGGGGTGAAATGTCCTATAGATATCAATTAGGTCTAACTAGTCCATTGTGTCGAGGAAGGCAATGGCACCCCACCTCAGTACTCTTGCCTAGAAATCCCAATGGATGGAGGAGCCTGGTGGGTTGCAGTCCATGGGGTCGCTAGAAATCGGACATGACTGAGGGACTTCACTTTCACTTTTCACTTTCATGCATTGGAGAAGGAAATGGCAACCCACTCCAGTATTGTTATCTGGAGAATCCCAGGGACGGGGGAGCCCGGTAGGCTCCTGTCTATGGGGTCGCACAGAGTCGGACACGACTGAAGCGACTTAGCAGCAGCAGCAGCAGTCCATTGTGTCATTTAAGGTTTGTGTTTCCTTGTTAATTTTCTGTTTAGTTGATCTATCCACAGGTGTGAGTTGGGTATTAAGGTCTCCCACTATTATTGTGTTACTGTTAATTTCCCCTTGCATACTTGTTAGCATTTTCCTTAGATATTGTGATACTCCTGTGTTGGATGCATATATATTTATAATTGTTATATCTTCTTCTTGGATTGACCCTTTGATCATTATGTAGCGTCCTTCTTTGTCTCTTTTCACAGCCTTTGTTTTTTGTTATCTGATATGAATATCTCTACTCCTGCTTTTTTCTTTGTTTGTTTTGTTTTCTATTTGCCTGAAATATCTTTTTCCAGCCCTTCACTTTCAGTCTGTATATATCCCTTGTTTTTAGGTGGATCTACTGTAGACAAAATGTATAGGGGTGTTCTTTTTGTATCCATTCAGTCAGTCTTTGCCTTTTGGTTTGGACATCCAACCCTTTTACATTTAAGGTAATTATTGATAAATATGATCCCATTGCCATTTACTTTGTTGTTTTGGGTTTGAGTCTATAAACCGTTTCTGTGTTTCCTGTCTAGAGAAGATCCTTTAGCATTTGTTGAAGAGCTGGTTTGGTGGTGCTGAATTTCTGACCTCTTGCTTGTCTGTAAAGCTTTTGATTTCTCCTTCATATTTGAATGAGATCCTTGCTGGGTACAGTCATATGGGTTGTAGGTGTTTCTCCTTCATCAGTTTAAGTATGTCCTGCCATTCCCTTCTGGCCTGAAGTGTTTCTATTGAGAGATCAGCTATTATTCTTATAGGAATCCCCTTCTGTGTTATTTGTTGTTTTTCTCTTGCTGCTTTTAATATTTATTTTTTGTGTTTGATCTTTGTTAATTTGATTAATATGTGTCTTGGGGTGTTTTGCTTTGGGTTTATCCTGTTTGAGATTCTCTGGGTTTCTTGGACTTGGGTGACTATTTCTCCATTTTAGGAAGGTTTTCAACTATTATCTCTTTAAGTATTTCCTCATGGCCTTTCCTTTTGTCTTCTTCTTCTGGGACTCCTATGATTCGAATGTTGGGGAGTTTCACATTGTCCCAGAGGTCCCTGAGGTTGTCCTCATTTCTTTTAATTTTTTTTTCCTCTGTGCCTCATTTATTTCTACCATTTTATCTTCTACCTCACTTATCCTATCTTCTGCCTCCGTTAAACTACTGTTGGTTCCTTCCAGAGTGTTTTTGATCTCATTTATTTCATTATTCATTATTGATTGACTCTTTTTTATTTTATTTTATTTTCATTCTAGGTCCTTGTTAAACATTTCCTGCATCTTCTCAGTCCTTGTCTCCAGGCTATTTATCTGTAACTCCATTTTGTTTTCAAGATTTTGATTCATTTTTACTATCACTTTTCAGGGAGACTCCCTATTTCCTCCTCTTTTGTTTGGTTTGGTGGGCTTATACCATGTTCCTTTACCTGCTGAGTATTTCTCTGCCTTTTCATCTTATTTAGAATGCTGTGTTTGGGATGGCCTTTCTGTATCCNTCCAACCCTTTTACATTTAAGGTAATTATTGATAAATATGATCCCATTGCCATTTACTTTGTTGTTTTGGGTTTGAGTCTATAAACCGTTTCTGTGTTTCCTGTCTAGAGAAGATCCTTTAGCATTTGTTGAAGAGCTGGTTTGGTGGTGCTGAATTTCTGACCTCTTGCTTGTCTGTAAAGCTTTTGATTTCTCCTTCATATTTGAATGAGATCCTTGCTGGGTACAGTCATATGGGTTGTAGGTGTTTCTCCTTCATCAGTTTAAGTATGTCCTGCCATTCCCTTCTGGCCTGAAGTGTTTCTATTGAGAGATCAGCTATTATTCTTATAGGAATCCCCTTCTGTGTTATTTGTTGTTTTTCTCTTGCTGCTTTTAATATTTATTTTTTGTGTTTGATCTTTGTTAATTTGATTAATATGTGTCTTGGGGTGTTTTGCTTTGGGTTTATCCTGTTTGAGATTCTCTGGGTTTCTTGGACTTGGGTGACTATTTCTCCATTTTAGGAAGGTTTTCAACTATTATCTCTTTAAGTATTTCCTCATGGCCTTTCCTTTTGTCTTCTTCTTCTGGGACTCCTATGATTCGAATGTTGGGGAGTTTCACATTGTCCCAGAGGTCCCTGAGGTTGTCCTCATTTCTTTTAATTTTTTTTTCCTCTGTGCCTCATTTATTTCTACCATTTTATCTTCTACCTCACTTATCCTATCTTCTGCCTCCGTTAAACTACTGTTGGTTCCTTCCAGAGTGTTTTTGATCTCATTTATTTCATTATTCATTATTGATTGACTCTTTTTTATTTTATTTTATTTTCATTCTAGGTCCTTGTTAAACATTTCCTGCATCTTCTCAGTCCTTGTCTCCAGGCTATTTATCTGTAACTCCATTTTGTTTTCAAGATTTTGATTCATTTTTACTATCACTTTTCAGGGAGACTCCCTATTTCCTCCTCTTTTGTTTGGTTTGGTGGGCTTATACCATGTTCCTTTACCTGCTGAGTATTTCTCTGCCTTTTCATCTTATTTAGAATGCTGTGTTTGGGATGGCCTTTCTGTATCCTGGCAGTTTGTGGTTCCTCTTTATTGTGGAGGTTCCTCCCTGTGGGTGGGGTTGGATGAGCAGCTTGTCAAGGTTTCCTGGTTAGGGAAGCTTGCACTGGTGTTCTGGTGGGTGGAGTTGGATTTCTTCTCTCTGGAGTGTAATGAAGTGTCCAGTAGTGACTTTTGAGATGTCTGTGGGTTTGGTGTGATGTTTGGCAGCCTGTATACTGAAGCTCAGGGCTATGTTCCTGCATTGCAGGAGAATATGCGTGGTATGTCTTGCTCTGGAACTTATTGGCTCTTGGGTGGTGCTTGGTTTCAGTGTAGGTATGGAGGCCTTTGGATGATTTCTTATCGATGAATGTTCCCTGGAGTCAGGAGTTCTCTGGTGTTCTCAGGTTTTGGGCTTAAGCCTCTTGCTTCTGGTTTTCAGTCTTCTTCTTACAGTAGCTCAAGACTTCTCCATCCACACAGCACTGATGACAAAGCTTCTAGGTTAATGGTGAGAACATTCTCCACAGTGAGGGACATTCAGAGAGGTTCACAGAGTGACACGGAGAAGAGAAGAGGGAGGAGGGAGATAGAGGTGACCAGGAGGAGAAGAGGGGGAATCAAAGGGGAGAGAGCAATCTAGCCAGTAATCAATTCCCTATGTGCTCTCCACAGTCTGAAACCCTCAGAGAGGTTCACGGAGTTATATAGATGAGAGGAGAGGGAGGAAGGAAATAGAGATGAGCAGGAGGAGAAAGGGGGGAATCAAAAGGAGAGAGATAGATCTAGGCTGTATTCTGTTCCCTAAGTGTTCTCAATAGCCTGAAACACACACAGAGATTTACAGAGTTGGGTAAGAGAAGAGAAGGCAGAGAGAGGAGACAGAAGTGACCTGGGGGAGAAAAAGGAGAGTCAAAAGGGAAGAGAGTAATTTAGCCAGTAATTACACTTCTAAGTAAAAATGGGTACTGAAGATTGGATTCTTAAATGTACAAAATTGATAACAAATACCATAAAGAAAATATTAAAAAATCTAGAGTCGAGGTTAGACTCTCAAAAATACAATATTATTATAAAAATCAAAATATATAAGAAAATATATATAAAGTTTGCTTTAAAATAGGGTATTTTTTTTTGCAACGTAATAGTAGGTTATAAAAATGAAAATTAAAGGAGTAATAAAGGAATCAAAAAACAAAAAAAATTTTTTTAATTAAATAATGGTAAAAATATATCTAGGAGTTTCTATGGAGCTGTTGCAGACAGTGTGGGGTCAGTTCAGTTTCAGATAGTTCCTTGTTCCAGCTTATATTTCTCAAGATCTATAGGCCCCTTCCAATGTAGTCAGTATTAACTAAGTTCAGTTCAGTTCAGTCGTTCAGTCCTGTCCGACTCTTTGCAATCCCATGAATCGCAGCACGCCAGGCCTCCCTGTCCATCACCATCTCCCGGAGTTCACTCAGAATCATGAAAATCGAGTCAGTGATGCCATCCAGCCATCTCATCCTTGGTCGTCCCCTTCTCCTCCTGCCCCCAATCCCTCCCAGCATTACAGTCTTTTCCAATGAGTCAACTCTTTGTATGAGGTGGCCAAAGTACTGGATATTCAGCTTTAGCATCATTCTTTCCAAAGAAATCCCAGGGCTGATCTCCTTCAGAATGGACTGGTTGGATCTCCTTGCAATCCAAGGGACTCTCAAGAGTATTCTCCAGCACCACAGTTCAAATCATCAGTTCTTCCGCATTCAGCCTTCTTCACAGTCCAATTCTCACATCCATACATGACTACTGGAAAAACCATAGCCTTGACTAGACGGATCTTAGTCAGCAAAGTAACGTTTCTGCTTTTGAATATGCTATCCATTTGGTCATAACTTTTCTTCCAAGGAGTAAAGCGTCTTTTAATTTCATGGATGCAGTCACCATCTGCAGTGATTTTGGAGTCCAGAAAAATAAAATATGACACTGTTTCCACTGTTTCCCCATCTATTTCCCATGAAGTGATGGGACAGGATGCCATGATCTTCGTTTTCTGAATGTTGAGCTTTAAGCCAACTTTTTCACTGTCCTCTTTTACTTCCATCAAGAGGCTTTTTAGTTCCTCTTCACTTTCTGCCATAAGGGTGGTTAACCTTCATATCTGAGGTTATAGATATTTATCCCAGCAATCTTGATTCCAGCTTGTGCTTCTCCCAGTCCAGCGTTTCTCATGATGTACTCTGCATAGAAGTTAAATAAGCAGGGTGACAATATACAGTCTTGACATACTCCTTTTCCTATTTGGAACTAGTCCGTTGTTCCATGTTCCATGTCCGTTGTTCCATGTTCCATGTTCCAAGTCCATGTTCCATGTCCGTTGTTCCATGTCTGTTGTTCCATGTTCCATGTCCAGTTCTAACCGTTGCTTCCTGACCTGCATATAGGCTTCTCGGGAGGCAGGTCAGGTGGTCTGGTATTCCCATCTCTTTCAGAATTTTCCACAGTGTATTGTGATACACAGTCAAAGGCTTTGGCATAGTCAATAAAGCAGAAATAGATGTTTTTCTGGAACTCTCTTGCTTTTTCTATGATCCAGCGGATGTTGGCAATTTGATCTCGTTCCTCTGCCTTTTCTAAAACCAGCTTGAATATCAGGAAGTTCACGGTTCACATATTGCTGAAGCCTGGCTTGGAGAATTTTGAGCATGACTTTACTAGCATGTGAGATGAGTGCAACTGTGTGGTAGTTTGAGCATTCTTTGGCATTGACTTTCTTTGGGATTGGAATGAAAACCGACCTTTTCCAGTCCTGTGGCCACTGCTGAGTTTTCCAAACTTGCTGGCATATTGAGTGCAGCACTTTCCGAGCATCATCTGTCAGGATTTGAAACAGCTCCACTGGAATTCCATCACTTCCACTAGATTTGTTCGTAGTGATGCTTTCTAAGGACCACTTGACTTCACATTCCAGGATGTCTGGCTCTAGATGCGTGATCACACCATCGTGATTATCCAGGTCATGAAGATCTTTTTTGTACAGTTCCTCTGTGTATTCTTGCCACCTCAGTATCTTCTGCTTCTGTTAGGTCCATACCATTTCTGTCCTTTATTGAGCCCATCTTTGCATGAAATGTTCTCTTGGTTCTCTCATTTTCTTGAAGAGATCTCTAGTCTTCCCATTCTGTTCTTTTCCTCTGTTTCTTTGCACTGATCGCTGAAGAAGGCTTTCTTATCTGTTCTTGCTATTCTTTGGAACTCTGCATTCAGATGCTTATATCTTTCCTTTTCTCCTTAGCTTTTCACTTCTCTTCTTTTCACAGCTATTTGTAAGTCCTCTCCAGATAGACATTTTGCTTTTTTTGCATTTCTTTTCCTTGGGGATGGTCTTGATCCCTGTCTCCTGTACAATGTCACGAACCTCCGTCCATAGTTCATCAGGCACTCTTATCAGATCTAGGCCCTTAAATCTATTTCTCACTTCCACTGTATAATCATAAGGGATTTGATTTAGGTCATACCTGAATGGTCTAGCAGTTTTCCCTACTTTCTTCAATTTAAGTCTGAATTTGGTAATAAGGAGCTCATGATCTGAGCCACAGTCAGCTCTTGGTCTTGTTTTTGTTGACTGTATGGAGCTTCTCCACCTTTGGCTGCAAAGAATATAATCAATCTCTTGTGTTGTTGGAAGAGGGTGTTTGCTATGACCAGTGCATTTTCTTGGCAAAACTCTTAGTCTTTGCCCTGCTTCATGCCGTATTCCAAGGCCAAATTTGCCTGTTACTCCAGGTGTTTTTTGACTTCCTAC
>SJYW01033343.1:0-25332 GCA_006410735.1 Raphicerus campestris
GCTCCACAGTCTGGACCTCTCAGAAGTAGTCAGGGAGTCCTACAGGGAAGAGGAGAGGGATGATGAAGACAGAGGTGGTGAGGGGGGTAAAAGAGGGAGATGAAGAAGAGGGATACAGATCCAACCAGTAACCAGTTCACTGAGTGTTCTCCCTCTTCTGGAACCCACAGAGATTCATAAAGTTGTGTAGAGAGAAGGAGGGGGAGGTAGGAAACAGAGGCCACCTTGTGGAGATAAAAAAAGGTCTGATGGAGGGAGAGGGATCAAGGCAGTAATCTCGCAGTCATGTAAAGTTGGGTACTGAAGATTAGGTTTTTAAATGTACTAAATTGGCAACAAATACCAAAATGCAAAGATTAAAAATCTGTAGTAGAGATTGGATTTTCAAAAATAAAATGTTAGTGGAAAGAAGGAGAGAAAAGNAGTAATCTCGTAGTCATGTAAAGTTGGGTACTGAAGATTAGGTTTTTAAATGTACTAAATTGGCAACAAATACCAAAATGCAAAGATTAAAAATCTGTAGTGGAGATTGGATTTTCAAAAATAAAATGTTAGTGGAAAGAAGAAGGAGAGAAAAGAGAAAAAAAAAAAAAAAAGGAAAGGAAGGGAAAAAAAAAAAAAAAGCCACCAGAATTATTAAAAGAGAACAGCTTCCACCACAAGAAGACTATATATGGCATTTGCTTTAAAAATAGGGTGTTTTTTTTTCTTTTGAAAAATAATAATAGGTTATAAAAATAATGAATAGAGATATAGTGGGCTTAAAAATTTAAGATAGTTAAAAAAAAAGAGATGGTAAAGAAGAAGAAAAAAAAAGAAATAAGTCTTTAAAAAAAAGAAAAAAAGAAAGAAAAAAATCACGCTTCCCTCTCAACCCCCCTGCCCCCCACCAAAAAAAAAAAAAAACAACTCCTAAAAGTAGTAAAGGTATATTTGGCGCTTTCTCTGGCGTTGTGATCTGTGTGGGGGCGCTACCAAGGAAGTTCCCTGTTTGATTTCCTCTGTTTGCTGGTCTCTTCCGTGTCTGTGGGCCTTCGCTCGCTCTGTGCCCTTCCCAAGTCCGAGTAGCTAGGGAGTTGGGTGAGCGTAATTGCTGCGATTTCTGGGCTTGTCCTGCTGCTCAGATGTCTGGGAGTGCCGCTGGGGCTCCTTCTCAGGCGGATGATGATTGTCCCGAGCCCCCCAGAAGTCTTAGTCAGCAAAGAAACCTGCCTGCAGTTTGGTAGGTATTGTCTCTTTTGAGCTGCTCTTGCTCCACTTGCAGCACTTACGGCTCTGTCTGCCGGTCAGTGGAGGGGGATGGTCTGCGACCGGCTATTTCCAATTCGTCCTTTGTTCTGTGCGCCGGCCTGTTGCAGTGTCTTGTGTTTGAGTGTTCTGCGTGGTGACTATCCCACAGTCTGGTTTGCTAGTCCAAGTTAGTTCGTTCTGGCCACGCACGGACCCGATTCTGGCCGTTACGTCACGATTCTCGCGAAAAGCATTGAAGCCTGTGAATCCCGGGCCTGGTTCTCGGACCTGATTCTGGCCGCGTTGCTACACGACGATTCTCGTGAAAAGCCCTTCAGAGCCTGAGTTTCCCCCCCGGCCTGGCCTGGTTCTTAGCACTGCGGCTGGCGCTCCCGCTCCTCCCTGCCCATCCCCCACTCGCTAGTGCTGGAGGCAGGCGTTTGCGCTGCTTATCCGCTGGGGGATTTGCTGTTGGATTCGTAATCTGTTGGTTTTGATTATTTATTTTTCCTTCCTGTTATGTTGCCATCTGTGCTTCCCAGGCTCGACACAGAGTCTGCTGCGAGAATGTTTCCTGGAGCTTGGCAACCTCTCTTTTTAAGAGTCTCTTCCTGGGATGGGATTCCCTTCCCGGGACTAAGCTCCCTCCCTACCTCCTTTGTCTCTTTTCTCGTCCCTTATATTTATTCCTACCTGTTTTTGAAGCCAATAATCTGCTTTGCTGGATGCCTGATGTCCTCTGCCAGCATTCAAAAGTTGTTTTGTGGAATTTATTCAGTGTTGAAATGTTCTTTTCATGAAGTAGTGAGGGAGAAAGTGTTCTCCCCGTCCTATTCCGCTGCCATCTTTTTTCCCAGTCTGTCCTCATCTTTTAAAATTCTTTTTTTCTTTTTTCCTTTCTGCTTCATCTATTTCCACTATTCTATCTTCTACCTCACTTATCCTATCCTCTGCTTCAATTATTCTACTGTTGGCTCCCACCAGAGTTCTTTTTATCTTATTTATTGCAGTATTCATGATTGATTGATTCTTTTTTATCTCTTCTAGGTCCTTGTTAAACATTCTTGCATCGTCTCAATCCTCGTTTCTAGTCTATTTATCTGTAACTTCAATTTGTTTTCAAGATTTTGGATCATCTTTACTATCATTATTCTGAATTCTTTTTGAGGTAGACTCCCTATCTCTTCCACTTTAGTTTGGTTTATTGGGGGATTTATTCTGTTCCTTTACCTTCCGAATATTTCTCTGCTTTTTAATTTTATTTAGATTGCTCTGTTTGGGGTGGCCTTTCTGTATGCTGGAAGTCTGTGGTTCCTCTTTATTGCTGACTAAAAAAAAGGAAGGTTTCTCCCTGTGGGAGTGGTTGGACGTTTGGCTTGTCAAGGTTTCCTGGTTACGGAAGCTTGAGTCCACGTTCTGGTGGGTGGAGCTGGATCTCTTCTCTCTGAGTGCAATGAAATGCCCAGTAGTGAGTTTTGAGCTGTCTTTGGGCTTGGTGTGACTTTGAACAGCCTGTATATTGAAGCTCAAGGCTATGTTCCTGTGTTGCTGGAGAATTAGCATGGTACGTCTTGCTCTGGAACTTGTTGGCTCTTGGGTGGAACTTGGTTTCAGTGTAGGTATGCAGGGTTTTGGATGTGCTCNTATCTTATTTATTGCAGTATTCATGATTGATTGATTCTTTTTTATCTCTTCTAGGTCCTTGTTAAACATTCTTGCATCGTCTCAATCCTCGTTTCTAGTCTATTTATCTGTAACTTCAATTTGTTTTCAAGATTTTGGATCATCTTTACTATCATTATTCTGAATTCTTTTTGAGGTAGACTCCCTATCTCTTCCACTTTAGTTTGGTTTATTGGGGGATTTATTCTGTTCCTTTACCTTCCGAATATTTCTCTGCTTTTTAATTTTATTTAGATTGCTCTGTTTGGGGTGGCCTTTCTGTATGCTGGAAGTCTGTGGTTCCTCTTTATTGCTGACTAAAAAAAAGGAAGGTTTCTCCCTGTGGGAGTGGTTGGACGTTTGGCTTGTCAAGGTTTCCTGGTTACGGAAGCTTGAGTCCACGTTCTGGTGGGTGGAGCTGGATCTCTTCTCTCTGAGTGCAATGAAATGCCCAGTAGTGAGTTTTGAGCTGTCTTTGGGCTTGGTGTGACTTTGAACAGCCTGTATATTGAAGCTCAAGGCTATGTTCCTGTGTTGCTGGAGAATTAGCATGGTACGTCTTGCTCTGGAACTTGTTGGCTCTTGGGTGGAACTTGGTTTCAGTGTAGGTATGCAGGGTTTTGGATGTGCTCTTGTCGATTAATGTTCCCTAGAGTCAGGAGTTGTCTGGTGTTCTCAAGTTTTGGATATAAGTCTCTTACCTCTGGCTTTCAGTCTTAATCTTACAGTAGCCTCAAGACTTCTCCATCCATTCAGCAGTGCTGATAAAACATCTAGATAAATGATGAAAAGAATCTGCACAGTGAGGGGCACCCAGAAAGGTTCACAGAGTTACATGGAGAAGAGAAGAGGGAGGAGGAAGACAGAAGTGATCAGGAGGTGAAAAGGGGAATCCAAAGGAGAGACAGCAGTTTAGCCAATAATCAGTTCCCTATGTGCTGTCCACAGTCTGGAACACCCAGAGAGGTTCACAGAATTAAATAGAGAAGAGACGGAGGAGAAGAGATAGAGGTCACCACGAGGAGAAGAAGGGCAGTCAAAAAGGGAGAGACCAATCTAGCCAGTAATCGGTTCCCTAAGTGTTCTCCACAGTCCAGAACACCCAGAGAGATTCAGAGTTAAGTAGAGAAGCAAACGGTGAAGGAGGAGATAGAGGTGACCTGGGTGAGAAGAGGGAGAGAAAAAAGGGGAGAGAGCAATCAAACCAGTAATCATACCCCTGAGTAAAAATAGGTACTGAAGATTAGATTCTTAAAGGTACAAAATTGATAACAGATAACAAAAAGCAAAGATTTAAAATCTAGAGTAGAGGTTAGACTCTGAAAAATGCAACATTAAAAATATAAAGCCAATCACAAATTATAAAAAATACATATGTGAAATTTGCTTTAAAAATAGAGTCTTTTTTGCAAGGTAATAATATGTTATAAAAATGAAAATTAAAGGAATAATAAAGAACTGAAAAATTAAAAAAATGATAATAGTAAAAATATATCTAGGAATTTCTATGGAGCTCTTGAGGGCAGTGTGGGGTCAGTTCAGTTTCAGATAGTTCCTTGTTCCAGCTTATTCTTCTTTTCAAGGTCTACAGGTCCCTTCCAGTGCTTGGTCAATGCTAACTGCAGGTTTTCAATCTGTTGTGCCTGTCAGTTAGCGAGCAGTTCCCTGTTATTTGTTTATTTTGGCCTCCTCTGTTTGCAAGTCTCTTCAGTGTCTAATTTCCACCCTGATGCAAGGGGGTGAGGTGGTCACTTATTTAGGCTCACTTGTTCAGTAGTGCTGTGGGGAGGGAGGAATACTGCAAACAAATATCACTGGCATGTGTGGGGAGTGCTCACAGTGTATGGACCATACTGGGTTGCACTCGCTTATGGTGCCTGTGCTTTCCCTGTCTACACTGCTCAGACTCCAGGTTGCTTGGAAGGGTAACTTTGCAAAGCAAGCCCCAGGTTGCATGCACCTCCCAGGTCTAAGCTGCTCAGGTTCAGATTCTCCATAAAGGCATAGACTTGGCTGGGCCTGCGTTTTGTGTCTTTCCCAAGTCCAAGGAGCTCAGGCAACCAGGTGCTTGGCGAGCACCCTGTCTCAGGTGTGCAGTGCGTCTTATCACCTCTCTGGTCCCAGTCTCTTGGTTTACTGGGTGTGCTGCCAGAGCGCTGTCTCAGGTGTGCCCTGTGTCTCCCCTGAGGGGCTGATCTCAGGTTGCAACTGTCCTGGCAGATGTCAACCAACCAATATCCCAGGAAGAAGTGGTTAGCAAGTGGGAGCCTGCTCCCAGTTTGGTGGAGGATGCTGTCTCTGGGGCCAAAGTTGCCCCTTGCCTTCTGGCTCTGGCTGTCACCTGCCTGCCTCTCTGCCTCCAGTGGGGCGGGGTGGGGGTGGGGTGGTGGGAGAGGAGCTGGTCTGCAGCCTGCTAGCTCTCCTTTGGCATTGGCTCAATCCTTTGTTCTGTGAGCGGGCCAGGATGTGGCTTAGGTTAGAGCTTTTCTTTCTCTCTCTCTCTCTCTCTCTCTCTTTTTCCCTCTCTCTCTCTGTCCCACAGTTTGTGTTGCTATCTCATGTTAGCTCCCTCAGATTGTCCTCAGGGCATTCAGGACTGGTCCTTAACCCTAAGTAATGCCACAGTGCCTCCCCCACTTGCTGGTGGCAGACATGAGCATTTGAGATATTTCTCCGCTTGGAGTTGTGGTTAAGGCACGTATTCTGTGGGTTTTTTTTTTTTTTTTCCTTCCCTGTTATGTTGCCTTCTTCCTGGCGGCTCAGACATTAAAGCATCTGCCCGCAATTCAGGAGACCTGGGTTCGATCCCTGGGTAGGGAAGATTCCATGGAGAAGGAAATGGCAACCCACTCCAGTATTCTTGCATGGAAAATCCCATGGACAGAGGACCCTGGTAGGCTACAGTTCATAGGGTCGCAAAGAGTTGACACAACTAAGGAACTTTACTTTCTTTCTTTCTTTCACTTTATGTTGCTCTCTGAGATTCCAAAACTCCCCACAGACTCACTGGTGAGAGGGTTTCCTGGTGTTTGGAAACTTCTCTCCCTTCACGACTCCCTCCCCAGGACGAGTCTCTGTCCCTAACTCTTTTGTCTCTCTTTTTGTCTTCTACATTTTGTTCTACATCCTTTGGAAGAGAATGGGCTATCTTTCTGGGTGCCTGGTGTTCTCCGCCAGTGTTCAGAAGTTGTTTTGGGGAAGTTGCTCAGCATTCAAATGATCTTATGATTAATTTGTGGAGGAGAAAGTGATCTCCAGTGCTATTCCTCTTGCCATCTTAAGACCGCTCCCCAATTAGCATTTTCTTAATTGTTTTGGTTTTTTTGTAGGTCTTTTCTTTGTCTTATGCTTATTGCCTAGATGTCTCTTTAATGTATGTTGTAAAGCTGGTTTGGTGGTGCTAAATTCTCTTAACTACTGCTTGTCTATAAAGTTTTAATTTTTCCATCAATTTTGAATGAAATCCTTGCCAGGCAAAGTAATCTTGCTGGTAGATTTTACCCTTTCAGTACTTTAAAGATATCCTGCTATTCCTTTCTGGCCTGCAGGATTTCTGCTGAAACATCAGCTGTGAATTGAATGGCTTTTCCCTTGTGTGTTACTTACTGCTTTTCCCTTGCTGCTTTTAATATTCTTTCCTTGTGTTTAATCTCTGTTGGTGAGTATGTGTCTTGACGTGTTTCTGCTTGAATTTATCTTGTATTGGACTCTCTGTGCTTCTTGAACTTGATTGACTATTTCCTTTCCCATGCTGGGAAGGTTTTCAACTATAGTATCTTCAAAAAAATGCTCAGTGGCTTTCTTTTTCTCTTCTTCCTCTGAGACCTCTATAGCTCAAATGCTGGTGTGTTTAATACTGTCCCAGAGGTCTCTGAAGCTCTCCTCAATTATTTTCATTCTTTTTCCTTTACTCTGCTCATCAGTAACTATTTCAACCATTCTATCCTCCAGCTCATTGTTCCATTCTCTGCTTCAGTTACTCTATTATTGTTTCCTTCTAGAGTATTTTTGGCTTCCTTGGTGGCTCAGAGGTTAAAGCGTCTGCCTCCAATGTGGGAGACCTGGGTTTGATCCCTGGGTCGGGAAGATCCCCTGGAGAAGGAAATGGCAATACATTCCAGTATTCTTGCCTGGAGAGTCCCATGGGCGGAGAAACCTAGTAGGTTACAGTCCACAGAGTCACAAAGAGTCGGACACAACTAAGTGACTTCACCTTACCTTACATTAGAGTAGTTTTAATTTCAGTAATTGTGATATTCATCTTTGTTTATTCTTTATTTCTTCTGTATCCTTGGTAATTGTGTTAATTGTGTTGATTGCTTCTTGGTATTTTATGCATTCTATTTTCAGAGTTTTGGAGCATCTTTACCATTATTATTCTGAAAATTTTTTCAGGTATTTGAACTTCCTCTTAGGGTTTATTTTATTTTATTTTGTTTAGGTCTTGTGTGCTTCTAGTTTGTTCCTTCATTTGAGCAATATTTTTTTACCTTTGCCTTTTTTTTCTTTTTTTCATTATTACATTTGATGTCTCCTCTTCTCAGGCTTTCATATCGAGTTCCTCCTTCCTTTTGGTTTCTGCCCTTGCGGTGTAAGGTTGTGCCAGTGGTTTGTGTAGGCTTCTTTTGGGTGTGACTTTTGTTTGTACTCTGGTGAAAGGAGGTAAGTTTTCTTTTCTTTTCTTTTTCCCCTATGATGGGCAGGGCTGTATGAGGTGGCAGTCCTGTTTGCTGTTGACTGGGTTTGTGTTTTTATCTTGTTTTTTTTTTTTTTTTGGGGGGGGGGTGAGGCATCCTACACCTGTCTCTTATACACATCTTGGGAGACCTGGGTTTGATCCCTGGGTCGGGAAGATCCCCTGGAGAAGGAAATGGCAATACATTACAGTATTCTTGCCTAGAGAGTCCCATGGGCGGAGAAACCTAGTAGGTTACAGTCCACAGAGTCACAAAGAGTCGGACACAACTAAGTGACTTCACCTTACCTTACATTATAGTAGTTTTAATTTCAGTAATTGTGATATTCATCTTTGTTTATTCTTTATTTCTTCTGTATCCTTGGTAATTGTGTTAATTGTGTTGATTGCTTCTTGGTATTTTATGCATTCTATTTTCAGAGTTTTGGAGCATCTTTACCATTATTATTCTGAAAATTTTTTCAGGTATTTGAACTTCCTCTTAGGGTTTATTTTATTTTATTTTGTTTAGGTCTTGTGTGCTTCTAGTTTGTTCCTTCATTTGAGCAATATTTTTTTACCTTTGCCTTTTTTTTCTTTTTTTCATTATTACATTTGATGTCTCCTCTTCTCAGGCTTTCATATCGAGTTCCTCCTTCCTTTTGGTTTCTGCCCTTGCGGTGTAAGGTTGTGCCAGTGGTTTGTGTAGGCTTCTTTTGGGTGTGACTTTTGTTTGTACTCTGGTGAAAGGAGGTAAGTTTTCTTTTCTTTTCTTTTTCCCCTATGATGGGCAGGGCTGTATGAGGTGGCAGTCCTGTTTGCTGTTGACTGGGTTTGTGTTTTTATCTTGTTTTTTTTTTTTTTTTGTGGGGGGGTGAGGCATCCTACACTGGGTGCTGCTGGCAGTTGGGTGATGCCAAGTGTATACAGGTGGAGGATTTTATGGGAATTCTCACTAATAAATACTCCCTGGGGTTAGGAGTTTATAGCAGTCTAGACTCTTGTCAGTGCTCCCACTTCTGGGAGCAAAGGAACCCTTCTCCCAAAGGTTCTGGGCCTGATCTCTGGCCAGGGAAGTGAGATACCACAGGCGGTTTGTAATGGCATTAGAGGGGATAAAACAAACACACTAAAACAAGAAACAAACTACAAACCTCAGACAAATGGCAGATACAAAATCAGGCAAGTACTAACAAAAAAAAAAAATGGGAAATATATACACACATATACACACATAAACAAAACCAAAAGAGTGGGAAAAAAAAAAAGTAGAAGAGATTGACCCAGTGAGCAAAGCAAAGTAAGAATGATATCAATTAGCTATTAACAAATCTGACTAAAAGTGTAAACTGGAAAACAAAACCAGAGCCATATGTCAACTGGGGAATAAAACAACTAAAGCAAAACAGACTAATAAACATAGTGAGGAAAAGCAAGAAAAGGAAAAAAAGAAAGAAATGCTAGAAAAACAAATTTAAATAGAGGCAGATAAAGAAATTGTATGTATATTAAAGAAAAACAACAACAGAAAAAGAATAAGAAAGCAAGCCAAAGAATATATGTGGAAAAATAATGGTAATAATTTTTAAAAAAACTTTGAAAATTAAAGAGGAAAACAACCCTCAAAACCACAAAAGACCAATGTAGAGGCAGAATTATTTAAAAGAAATTAAATGTGTGGTTAAAAAAATTTCTCTAAAGTATAAATAGATTTAATTGTAATATTAAAGTCAACAGCTACAACAACAGAGAGCAAAAAACAAGTAAAAATTTAAAAATTCGGTAGCAACTTCTAAATAAATTAAAATATAAGAATAATAAATATTTTTCTTGGATCAGCTGTCAGCATCCTTTTCCTCAATGTGGATCACAGTCCACCTCACCTCCCTAGGATGCCCTTCAGTTCTGGGCTAGTCTCTTACCTGTTGTGGCCACAGCTAAGACTCTAATCTGGTCCTACTCTTGCATGTTATTGCTCTAATGTCCACATCTGCCAGTGCTAGTGGAGAAGGCAATGGCACCCCACTCCAGTACTCTTGCCTGGAAACTCCCATAGATGGAGGAGCCTGGTGGGCTGCAGTCCATGGGGTCGCTAGGAGTCGGACACAACTGAGCGACTTCCTTTTTACTTTTCACTTTCATGCATTGGAGAAGGAAATGGCAACCCACTCCAGTGTTCTTGCCTGGGAATCCCAGGGACAGGGGAGCCAGGTGGGCTGCTGTCTATGGGGTCGCAGAGTCGGACACAACTGAAGCGACTTAGCAGCAGCAGCAGCCGCAGCCAGTGCTAGTGTATTTTCTTCTGCAGGGACTCCCATTGTCCTTTATATATTCCATAGATACAAAATCTGCCAGTTGATCATTTGGATTCAATCTTCAGCTTGTACCACTGATGGGAATGTTTTGGTTCTATTCCTTAGCCACCTGCCCCTGGATTTCACTTGTGGTTTTATCTCCACCTTTGCATGTGAGTCGTCCACAGGAGTCTCCCTGAGGCTCCCCTGGAGGACTTGGGTGTGCCCCAGGGAGGACTGAATGTGGAGGTAGTGCAGTTGCTTGGTTTGCAGGGACCTTGGCCGTACCAGGTACTAAGGGGAGACACTGGCTAAGACAACAGGAAATATGGTGCCCTTGGGGTTTTTTGTAGCCTCTGCTTATTCTATTCTTGAGAGATTAAGGTAAGGAGTGACACAGGAGCTTGGATAATGAGGACCATTGCAACGCCGGATACATAGCTGTGGCTATGGTCACAGGAGGTATGTGATTATTAGGGATTTTTCTAGCTTCTGACAGCTCTGCCCGGTGAGGATTGAGCATGGAGGTGACACAGCTGCTTGAAATATGGGAACCCCACCAGTGCCACGCATGCAGGGAAACCAACTGACTCAGCTGTAGAAGCGGTGGTCCTATTAGAGTCTTTTCCTAGTTTCTGGCACCTGGCCATCAGAGGGCCTCTTTGGCTGGTCCTTCTCTGTTGCTTGACCCCTTCAGGTGCTTACAGGGCCCCCATTTGGGGTCATTGTCTGTTGTTCATCGAATCAGGGACTTAAAGATAACCCTGGCTGGGGTCCTTCTGTGTTGCTTTGCACATCAGGTCCTTAAAGGGCCACCTTCCCTGTGTTGTTTCAGCTGTCTGGTGCTGATATGTGCAGAGAGAGAGGGTATAGAGATGGCTACATCCTGTATGTGACTCAGCCGTATCACGCTGCCTTGAGGTTAGCTGGCTTTCCTTCATAAGCATTTCACCCTGCGCTCTCCTCTCCCAGGTTCCCTCACACCATCTCTCTTCAGTCAACAGCAGACCTTGCCCTGGGATTGCTTTCTAATCTCTATGTTCCAGCTCCAACCTGAAGCACTTTCTAGGAGACTTGCATCCCTGTCTGGTGTAGGTACAGCTGTGGCAAGGATTGTCTGTGTGATCCTCATTCCATTGAGCCTCTCACTGGTCAGCTGCTTCACTCTCCAACAGTCTCAGTGCTTCACCTCTGTCGCGAACATCTGCCCTCCTGTGCAGTCTGTCCCTGCTTCAGTTCCCAACCCCAGATGCAGATCCAGTTCTACTCACTCACTCTCCGTTTTTTTTTTCCCCTCCTTCCTTTGTCCTGCTGAGTGTTGCCTGGTTCTATATATTCTTTTACAGTGGTCAGGTTCTCAGCTGGCGTTCTGCAATATCTTCTGTGTCTGGAGGTATATTCCTGATGTATCTGTGGAGAGAGATGACCTCCACGTGCACCTACTCTTCTGCCATCGTGGATCTCAGTATGGTATAGAGCCCACACCTCACTCCAAGTCAGGATTGCTGTGGGTGGTTGTCAAATTTCTGTATTAGGTCAGGATAAAAAACAATGGATATATTGTTCTTCTCATTTGAACATACATCTCAGTTGATCATTTTTCTTTGCTCTCTGTGTTGATATCTGTGCATTAGAAAAACTTTGACTTGTCCTAGTTTTCACAGATTGGCCTCAGAAGTAGAGCCCGTCCAGAATTCAGCCTTTTCAATCAGCCTGGCCAGAATTTTGGTTACCTTTCTAACGTCTCTGCTCATCCAAACTTCTGTGTTTGTAGTCAGCCTCCTCCAGGAGTCAAGAGTATGCAGTGATCTACAAGTCAGAATACTTGGTGGAAGATGCAACTGGAGTTTATCACCTAGCTCACTCTGCACTGACCTGGGGAAAGCAGCTGTGGTTAATGCCTGCATGCTACTTCAAACTCTGTGCCTTCTGCACCATGATTTAGCTCTCTGTAGTACCCAGGCACAAATGCAAATTTTGGGTTTCATCAGCTCTCAGGGACAGGTCAGTTAGAGGCCAATTCCTCAGGCAGAGCTGGAAAAGATGAAGGTCCAGATGTGCCATCTGAGTCCTTCCTTGGAGAAACCGGGAGTTGCTCACTCTTCATTAAGCTAGGGGAAGACCTGTGCGAAGTTCTGGTACAGATTCATAACTGCCGCTTTATTTCTATAATCCCAGGAGATCGGATATCCTAGGCCTCCCAGAGGCAGGTAAATTGGAAGCTGGACCCTGGACTAGCATTTGCAAAATCAGAGACCTAGATGGTGGATCACACTCTTTGCTCCTCCAGGAGAAGCTGGGAGTTGATGTTCCCTTCAAGTTGTGTGGTCCTCTGCTGCATGGATTTTATTGCAGAAATACGTCTGAGTTTTCCCTCCCACTTAGGATTTTGGCATTTTTTCACTTGCCTTGGATGCAGAACTTCTCATCTACTGTTTCTATTTTGAATAGAAGGAGCTGATACACACATAGCTGTTAATTCAGTGTGTCTGTGGAGGGAAGGAGAGGTCAAAGTGGCCTATTCCACTCTCTTACTAATATCACTGCAGTGTTTCCAAATTATATGTGCTAGGCTTGTTTGCTTTTCTATTTTCAGTTTTAAGGAAATGCAATTATTGATTTTCTGTCTTTATCATTACTATTATTGCTATGTAATTTTAAAATTCCCCTCAGCACACTTTTGTGTGATCTCATAAATCATATAAAACTTTACTTATCATGGTTTTATTTTCATTCAATTCAAAATATTCAAAGTTTTCTCTTTTGATTTCTTCTTTATCCATGAAGTACTAAAAAAATTAGCTGAATTCTATGAAGATATCTAGTAGTTGACAGAATTTTACTTTTCCAAGTTTAGTTATTCATGGTTTGAAGGATCAATATTTTGTCCTTAGTAAAATGAATGGATGTATTGATCTTTGTCATCTTCATTGAACTCCATGTACCGATATGGTTTAAGCACTCGTTTTTGATGACAGCATTTCAAATTCTCAGAGACAAAGGCTGAAGTAACTGTGTGTAATATTCTGTGATCATTACCTGATCTGTGTTCTTGGTTGTGTAAGAGATCCAGACAGTACTTTCAACAAATCCCAGGAAAGGAAAACCTTGCTAAAAGATTTCTGACATGCTGTGGGATTCCAGATCCTTTAGACAAACAGATTTCTAATAATTTCCTAGGAGAGATTCAGAGTATTTTAAATCTTGTTTTGTTCTAGAAAATAGAAATCAAGTGTTTTGGTTTAATATCTTTAGAAACTCATAGTTTTTTTTGTTTTTGTTTTTGTTTTTGTTTTTCCCTCTTACACAGGATCTTAAGTGACTAGAATTTTTCTTGGTTTATAGTCATAAAAAACTCCCCTTTTTGTATAACTATCTGATTTGGGTTCTTATGAAATGTGTATCAAATATATGATTACCTTTTCTTTATGCTTTCTCCCTTTTAGAAACATGTTCAAAATCCAATATAAGAATTGAGAATGGATTTTTGTCTGAATCTACCTTTACGTATCCCCTAAATAAACAAACAGAATACAAGTGTAAACCAGGATATGTAACAGCATATGGCAAGACATCAGGATTAATTACATGTCTGCAAAATGGATGGTCAGCTCACCCTATATGCATTAGTAAGTAATTCATTATCTTAGTATTCTGATGATAACTCTACAGAAGTATTCTTTAACTTTGTTCTTTTTTCCTTTTTTCTTTCTTTCTTTTTTTTGCTGGGGCAAGGTCATATGAAGTGTTTTGTGGTTCCATGGTTGTGTTTGAAAAGATCAATTACAAAGCTTTGAAAAATGCATTTTTTTGGCCTTTAATTATTACTTACAAGTGGGATAGAATATCATTGTAATATTTAGTTCAACATTTTGTCACTTTAAAACATCCTGTGACTAAAAACTAATTTTGCTAAGAGCCTTACCTCTCTTCCGGGATAAATTCATTTGTTTTCAGCTGAGACCTTTATGCTGATTGCATCAGCTTTTTATTTTAGGAGACTCTTAAGCCAGAGTCTCTGTTCCTAAGCCTAAAAGTTATGTTTTTAAGCAAAGCTGTGAAGCCATGGTGCAAAAACTTCAAATAATGTGATATATAATTCATATGTTTGAGTCTCTAGGATAGATATCCTTGTGAAAAATTCTTAGGAAATCTTCATAAACATCTAGTTAGTGGAAACAGAGAAACACTTCTACACAGGACCAAATTCTGCTGTGCTGAAGATTTTCTTGTATTAACACATAGATGTTTATGAAGATTTTCTACGAACAGTTAATGAGTTTGTCTTATTCATCCCAAAGCTACACAAGAATATTTTTGAAGTGGTATTTTACATATTCACTTTAAGTGAAGTGGGTATTTATAATCCCTTTCTACTGTTGCATTTTATTTTTTCCAGTGTCTATACTTGCTACAGGCACTACACCCTCAAAATGAAAAAAGTTGCACATATCAAACTTATTTTATTTTAATATATGACAGTTTTCCATTTTAACAGTCTTTTATAAAAAATGTCTCTATTATTATATTTTACTAATATAATTTTGCTTTACCACATTATGCAAATTTGAAGTAAATTATTTAAGCTATTAACATCAGTCTATGGTGTTANCCTCCTCCAGGAGTAGAGAGTATGCAGTGATCTACAAGTCAGAATACTTGGTGGAACATGCAATTGGAGTTTATCATCTAGCTCACTCTGCACTGACCTGGGGAAAGCAGCTGTGGTTAATGCCCACATGCTGCTTCAAACTCTGTGCCTTCTGCACCATGATTTAGCTCTCTGTAGTGCCCAGGCACAAATGCAAATTTTGGGTTTCATCAGCTCTCAGGGACAGGTCAGTTAGAAGCCAATTCCTCAGGCAGAGCTGGAAAAGATGAAGGTCCAGATGTGCCATCTGAGTCCTTTCATGGAGAAACTGGGAGTTGCTCACTCTTCATTAAGCTAGGGGAAGACCTGTGCAAAGTGCTGGTACAGATTCATAACTGCCACTTCATTTCTATAATCCCAGGAGATTGGAAGTCCTAGGCCTCCCAGAGGCAGGTAAATTGGAAGCTGGACCCTGGACTAGCATTTGCAAAATCAGAGACCTAGATAGTGGATCAAACTTTGCTCCTCCAGGAGAAGCTGGGAGTTGCGTGTTCCCTTCGAATTGTGTGGTCCTCTGCTGCATGGATTTTATTGCAGGAATGTGTCTGAGTTTTCCCTCCCACTTAGGATTTTGGCATTTTCTTACTTGCCTTGGATGCAGAACTTCTCATCTACTGTTTCTATTTTGAATAGAAGGAGCTGATACACACATAGCTGTTAATTCACTGTGTCTAGGGAAGGAGAGGTCAAGGTGGCCTATTCCACTCTCTTACTAATATCACTGCAGTGTTTCCAAATTATATATGCTGAGCTTATTTGCTTTTCTATATTCAGTTTTAAGGAAAAGCAATTATTGATTTTCAGTCTTTATCATTCCTATTATTGCTATGTAATTTTAAAATTCCCCTCAGCACACTTTTGTATAATCTCATAAATCATATAAAACTTTACTTATCTTGGTTTTATTTTCATTCAATTCAAAATATTCAAAGTTTTCTCTTTTGATTTCTTCTTTATCCATGAAATACTAAAAAAATTAGCTGAATTCTATGAAGATATCTAGTAGGTGACAGAATTTTATTTTTCCAAGTTTAGTTATTCATGGTTTGAAGGATCAATATCTTGTCCTTAGTAAAATGAATGGATGTATTGATCTTTGTCATCTTCATTGAACTCCATGTACCAGTATGGCTTTAAGCACTCATTTTTGATGACAGCATTTTCACATGGTCAGAGACAAAGGCTGGGGTAACTGTGGTGGAAGATTCTGTGATTGTCACCTGATCTGTGTTCTTGGTTGTGTAAGATACAGACAATACTTTCAACAAGTTGCAGGAAAGGAAACTCATTGCTAAAAGATTTCTGACATGCTGTGGGATTCCAGATCCTTTAGACAAACAGATTTCTAATAATTTCCTAGGAGGGATTCAGAGTATTTTAAATCTTATTTTGTTCTAGAAAATAGAAATCAAGTGTTTTGGTTTAATATCTTTGGAAACGCATAGTTTTTTTTTTTTTTTCCTCTTACACAGGACATTAAGTGATTAGAAATTTTCTTGGTTTATAGTCATTAACAACTTCCCTTTTTTGTATCATTATCTTATTTGGGTTCTTATGAAATGTGTATCAGATATATGATTGATTACCTTTTCTTTATGCTTTCTCTCTTTTAGAAACATGTTCAAAATCTGATATAAGAATTGAGAATGGATTTTTGTCTGAATCTACCTTTACGTATACCCTAAATAAACAAACAGAATATAAGTGTAAACCAGGATATGTAACAGCAGGTGGTAAGACATCAGGATTAGTTACATGTCTGCAAAATGGATGGTCAGCTCAACCTATATGCATTAGTAAGTAATTCATTATCTTAGTATTCTTTATCCTGATGGCAACTATACAGAAGTATTCTTTAACTTTGTTCTTTTTTCCTTTTTTCTTTCTTTTCTTTTTTTTTTGCTGGGGCAGGGTCATATGAAGTGTTTTGTGGTTCCATGGCTGTATTTGAAAAGATCAATTACGAAGCTTTGAAAAATGCATTTTTTTTGCCTTTAATGATTAATTACTAGTGGAATAGAATATCATTGTAATATTTAATTCAACGTTTTGTCACTTTAAAACATCCTATGACTAAAAACTAATTTTGCTAAGAGCCTTACCTCTCTTCTGGGATAAATTCATTTGTTTTCAGCTGAGACCTTTATGCTGATTGCATCTGCTTTTATTTTAGGAGACTCTTAAGCCAGAGTCTCTGTTCCTAAGCCTAAAAGTTATGTTTTTAAGCAAAGCTGTGAGGCTATGGTGCATAAACTTCAAATAATATAATATATAATTCATATGTTTGAGTCTCTAGGATAGACATCCTTGTGAAAAATTCTTAGGAAATCTTCATAAACATCTAGTTAGTGGAGACAGAGAAACACTTGTACAAAGGACCAAATTCTGCTGTGCTAAAGGTTTTTCTTGTAGCAACACATAAATGTTTATGAAGATTTTCTAAGAACAATTAATGAGTTTGTCTTATTCATCCCAAAGCTACACAGTGATATTTTTGAAGTGGTATTTTACATATTCACTTTATGTTAAGTGAGTATTTATAATCCTTTTCTACTGTTGCATTTTATTTTTTCCAGTGTCTATACTTGCTACAGGCACTACACCCTCAAAATGAAAAAAGTTGCACATATCAAACTTATTTTATTTTAATATATGACAGTTTTCCATTTTAATAGTCTTTTATGAAAAAATCTCTATTATTATATTTTACTAATATAATTTTTCTTTACCACATTATGAAAATTTGAAGTAAATTATTTAAACTATTAACATCAGTCTATGGTGTTAGTGAAAACAGATTAATTGTTAACATATTTTCTTGTAGATAGCTATAAATGAAAAATTATGTCTGTATTCAACCTTGAAAAGTATAAAAGAATATACAACTATTAGAAATATAGTTGGAAAAGGAAAATTAGCATGTGAATTTAAAAAATTTTATAGCATCTTTAAAAAATTAACTTGCCTTTTGAAAATTACTTTTTTTCAATAAAGTTTTCTCTGGCAAATAAAGGAAATGGCAATCCACTCCAGTATTCTTGCCTGGAGAATCCCATGGACGGAGAAGCCTAGTAGGTTACAGTCCACGGAGTCGCAAAGAGTTGGACACGACTGAGCGACTTCACCTCACGTCACCTCACTTCACCTGGCAAATATGTCACAACTGCTAATTAATTTGGCATATTAATTCAGAAAATGCTCTTAAGAAAATAGCATAATATTCTGTAATAGATTATTTTAATACTAGCATTGGAAAAAATGCATAAGTACAGCAACTGGGGAACATGTTCATAAAGTAAATAATTCAGGAACGTTAAGTGTTGAGAAAAATGTTGCATAGAAATATACTTGTTTTCACTTCGAGTAATTATTTCAGGACAGTGATATATCACTGGCATTCTTGGCTAATTTTTTATGATTAGTACATACTAATTGGTGAAGCCCTTTTCCCTTGAGATGAAACTCAATCAAATTGCCCACTAAATAATATTAGAAATGAAATCGCAATCCCATTATCCCTTAGAATACTGTGACAGGCCAATATTTGAGAAGGCCAGAATCAAAAGTGATGGCACGTGGTTCAGGCTGAATGACAGGCTGGACTATGAATGTCTTGATGGGTATGAGACCCGAGATGGACGCACCACAGGCTCCATAGTATGTGGTCAAGATGGCTGGTCCGACAAAGCTGCATGCTACGGTAAGTGCTCTTTTCCAGATGTTCTTTCCTTCAAGATAAGCAAAATTTAACAGTAATTGTCAGAAGTGTTTTATTTTTACCAAATTACACTGATATAAGGAATGATGCTTCCTTCTACTTTAATGTAAACTGGAAGGAGGGGAAGTTTTAAAGTCCAACGATTCAATACCAAAATGACAGGGTCTTGCAACCTGTTCAAGTATTTGCTCCTGAGTTTCTGCTTATACCTCCTACCTTGAATGTTAACTTCTGCAGGCTTTGACAGGTGCTTTTTATTTTCTGACTTTGATAAGTTCTGAGGACAATGACCTGAATCTCTTTTATTTTGCCAATCAGATGCATTTTTTCCAAGGTTGGAAACAGGGCTTCAGTCTCTCTGGTAAGCTGAGTGGATGTTGAGTGTCCAAAGTCAAGGGAAGAGTTATGTGCAAACTTTGGCAGCAAAGTAATATTTGGAAAATACGAAGTTGGGTGGGTTCTACTGAATGAGAGAGGATTTTATGAGCTGAAGCTAATATGAGGCAAAGGAAAGATGAGCTGGGTTATTTCAAGGCATATTAACATTGATTTTATGATTCATGAAAAGGCATAGGGAATTTTAAGAAAAGGAATGATATAATTTTATTTGGATTTTTGAAGGCTGATTATGGATTTTTCTGTATGCTGTGCTTATGATGGACAAGAGAAGATTCAAGAAACCATGTGGGGTGAAAAAGTGTGGGGATTAGATAAATTCTTGGCTGAAGTGATTCAGAGCAGAGAATAGATTTGGGATATATTTTCTTGGTAATAAATGCACATAATGTTGCTAAATGTTGGTTGTCAGAAAGAGCAAAAGTTGAAAGGACTCATGTTTTGAATACCATTATCTCATAAGCAAACAAGCAGATGGAAATGACTTTGTACCTGGTACTGGCAGGAGAAAGAACACTCTCGCAAGAGCATCACAACTTTGACCTGAATACATTGCGGTTGGGCCAATGGGGACCATAAACATAGGATACATCAACTGTAGTGCTGAATGATTAGGTTTAACCAGGAGATATACACATGAGATTATCACTCTCTAAATGATGACATCAGATTAGAAAAGAATGTAGAATGAAAATAGGAGAAAGCTCAAGACTGAGTCCTGAAGCTTCCAACACTGAGGTGTCTGACAGAAGAAGAATAGATAGCAAAGTGAACAGAAAGAAAGGAGGACCCAGAGAATTTAGGAGAAAAATGTCAGAATGAATGTTGCCTAGATTGGACAGAAGAAAATGACTTAAGAACAAGGGATAATAAATTGACTAATAGTAATTCCTATGGAATCAGCTTGAAATGGTTCTATATCCAATCCACCATTTGCAAAGTATGAATTTAAGGGCAACAACCTATTTGAAGCTTTGTTCACTCCTCTGAATCTGTAAAAAGCTTTAATATTTACAAATGTTCTAATATTTCAAAAGATCTTTTAGTTATTAAAATAAATTATTCATATACACTTGTCATAATGCCTGCCATACAGTTTAGTCAAGGAAATTGTAAACTAATTACATTAGAATAGTTACACTAATGAATACTTCTAATTCAGTTAATGAGCGAGGTTAAAAGACTAAAAATGTGGTGCCAACATTAATTGTGAGAGAGACAGTTTAAGATGGAGTAGACAGGGAAAAACCTACTTAGAACCTGGTAAATAAATTATTAGTAAGAAAGTCACTGGCATAGAACAGAATATAGAAAAAAGAATGAAAAGAAATGAGGACAGCCTAAGACACTGGACAACATTAAATGCATGAATATTTGCATTATAGGGTTCCCAGAAGGAAAAGAGAGGAAGGACCTAAGAAATATTTGAAGAGGTAATAGCTGAAAACTTCCCAAACACAGGAAAGGAAATAGTCAACCAAGTCCAAAATGCACAGAAAGTCCCAGGCAGGATAAACCCAAGGACACATAGAAATCAAACTGACAAAAATTAAAGACAGAGGTAAAACATTAAAAGCAACAAGGGAAAAANTCACCTCACGTCACCTCACTTCACCTGGCAAATATGTCACAACTGCTAATTAATTTGGCATATTAATTCAGAAAATGCTCTTAAGAAAATAGCATAATATTCTGTAATAGATTATTTTAATACTAGCATTGGAAAAAATGCATAAGTACAGCAACTGGGGAACATGTTCATAAAGTAAATAATTCAGGAACGTTAAGTGTTGAGAAAAATGTTGCATAGAAATATACTTGTTTTCACTTCGAGTAATTATTTCAGGACAGTGATATATCACTGGCATTCTTGGCTAATTTTTTATGATTAGTACATACTAATTGGTGAAGCCCTTTTCCCTTGAGATGAAACTCAATCAAATTGCCCACTAAATAATATTAGAAATGAAATCGCAATCCCATTATCCCTTAGAATACTGTGACAGGCCAATATTTGAGAAGGCCAGAATCAAAAGTGATGGCACGTGGTTCAGGCTGAATGACAGGCTGGACTATGAATGTCTTGATGGGTATGAGACCCGAGATGGACGCACCACAGGCTCCATAGTATGTGGTCAAGATGGCTGGTCCGACAAAGCTGCATGCTACGGTAAGTGCTCTTTTCCAGATGTTCTTTCCTTCAAGATAAGCAAAATTTAACAGTAATTGTCAGAAGTGTTTTATTTTTACCAAATTACACTGATATAAGGAATGATGCTTCCTTCTACTTTAATGTAAACTGGAAGGAGGGGAAGTTTTAAAGTCCAACGATTCAATACCAAAATGACAGGGTCTTGCAACCTGTTCAAGTATTTGCTCCTGAGTTTCTGCTTATACCTCCTACCTTGAATGTTAACTTCTGCAGGCTTTGACAGGTGCTTTTTATTTTCTGACTTTGATAAGTTCTGAGGACAATGACCTGAATCTCTTTTATTTTGCCAATCAGATGCATTTTTTCCAAGGTTGGAAACAGGGCTTCAGTCTCTCTGGTAAGCTGAGTGGATGTTGAGTGTCCAAAGTCAAGGGAAGAGTTATGTGCAAACTTTGGCAGCAAAGTAATATTTGGAAAATACGAAGTTGGGTGGGTTCTACTGAATGAGAGAGGATTTTATGAGCTGAAGCTAATATGAGGCAAAGGAAAGATGAGCTGGGTTATTTCAAGGCATATTAACATTGATTTTATGATTCATGAAAAGGCATAGGGAATTTTAAGAAAAGGAATGATATAATTTTATTTGGATTTTTGAAGGCTGATTATGGATTTTTCTGTATGCTGTGCTTATGATGGACAAGAGAAGATTCAAGAAACCATGTGGGGTGAAAAAGTGTGGGGATTAGATAAATTCTTGGCTGAAGTGATTCAGAGCAGAGAATAGATTTGGGATATATTTTCTTGGTAATAAATGCACATAATGTTGCTAAATGTTGGTTGTCAGAAAGAGCAAAAGTTGAAAGGACTCATGTTTTGAATACCATTATCTCATAAGCAAACAAGCAGATGGAAATGACTTTGTACCTGGTACTGGCAGGAGAAAGAACACTCTCGCAAGAGCATCACAACTTTGACCTGAATACATTGCGGTTGGGCCAATGGGGACCATAAACATAGGATACATCAACTGTAGTGCTGAATGATTAGGTTTAACCAGGAGATATACACATGAGATTATCACTCTCTAAATGATGACATCAGATTAGAAAAGAATGTAGAATGAAAATAGGAGAAAGCTCAAGACTGAGTCCTGAAGCTTCCAACACTGAGGTGTCTGACAGAAGAAGAATAGATAGCAAAGTGAACAGAAAGAAAGGAGGACCCAGAGAATTTAGGAGAAAAATGTCAGAATGAATGTTGCCTAGATTGGACAGAAGAAAATGACTTAAGAACAAGGGATAATAAATTGACTAATAGTAATTCCTATGGAATCAGCTTGAAATGGTTCTATATCCAATCCACCATTTGCAAAGTATGAATTTAAGGGCAACAACCTATTTGAAGCTTTGTTCACTCCTCTGAATCTGTAAAAAGCTTTAATATTTACAAATGTTCTAATATTTCAAAAGATCTTTTAGTTATTAAAATAAATTATTCATATACACTTGTCATAATGCCTGCCATACAGTTTAGTCAAGGAAATTGTAAACTAATTACATTAGAATAGTTACACTAATGAATACTTCTAATTCAGTTAATGAGCGAGGTTAAAAGACTAAAAATGTGGTGCCAACATTAATTGTGAGAGAGACAGTTTAAGATGGAGTAGACAGGGAAAAACCTACTTAGAACCTGGTAAATAAATTATTAGTAAGAAAGTCACTGGCATAGAACAGAATATAGAAAAAAGAATGAAAAGAAATGAAGACAGCCTAAGACACTGGACAACATTAAATGCATGAATATTTGCATTATAGGGTTCCCAGAAGGAAAAGAGAGGAAGGACCTAAGAAATATTTGAAGAGGTAATAGCTGAAAACTTCCCAAACACAGGGAAGGAAATAGTCAACCAAGTCCAAAATGCACAGAAAGTCCCAGGCAGGATAAACCCAAGGACACATAGAAATCAAACTGACAAAAATTAAAGACAGAGGTAAAACATTAAAAGCAACAAGGGAAAAATGACAAATAACATACAAGGGAACTCCTATCAGACTATCAGCTGATTTCTCAACAGAAACTCTACAAACCAGAAGGGAATAGCAAGATATATTTAAAGTGATGAACGAGAAGAACGTACAACCATAATCCTCTACCCAGCAAGACTCTCCTTCACATTTGACAGAGAAATCAAAAGCTTTCCAGACAAGCAAAGTTAAGAGAATACAGCATTACCAAACCAGCTTTACAACAAATGCTAAAGGAACTTCTCTAGGCAAGAGTCACAAAAGAAGGAAAAGACCTACAGAAAATAAACCCAAAATAAGAAAACAGTAATAGGATCATACATATTAATAATTACCTTTAAATGTAAATGGATTAAATGCACCAACCAACAGACAGACTGGGTGGATGAAGACACGTGCATGTACCCACTTCCACTTACTACATCACTCTGCTTGACCTCCTCCTCAACTGTATGTGATTATTTTATATTGTTAATTACTCATGTACAATTATGACTTGCAATTGTAATTGTCTTTTATTTTATGTCTGGCTATTGATTGTGAAAATTAATAAACATCTTTTACTATTGTGAAAAAAAAAAGAAATGCAATACAGCATGCAGACATAACTCTGAAAAGGCTTGGTTGTGACAGAGAACAAGAGGTTCAGGATAGAGATTTCAGATAGACACACAGGAGAAGCTTATTAGAGGAACCGGCCAGGCTTGTTCAACAGTGTCCAGAGCCCAGGTAATTTCACTTTCAGGCTGTAGGCAAGCACCTAATATGTGCCAGAAGTTGCCTAAGAGTAATTGTGAAGAATACAGTGGGGGATGGTGGTATGTCTTTCAAGAGCTTTCATGCCAGTATGGGGAAAAAAAAAAAAATAAGGCAAATAATGAACCAAAAAGTAAAAATATTTCTATTATATTGTTCCAATAAGTGTATTCTAAGAACAGAAAAATCCAAGTGCTTAGAAAGTAGGAGGGACTGCTGGTCAAGTTTATGTAGAAAGACGTCTGTGCAAAGAAAGCCTGGAAACCATTCGTCAGCAGAGACACACGCCTTTGCAGCAGCCGAGACAGCAAAGCAATTGGCTTATTTAAAAAAGATCAGATGGTAAAGAATCTGCCTGCGATGCAGGAGACTTGGGTTCAATCCCTGGGTCAGGAAGATCTCTTGGAGAAGAAAATGGCAACCCTCTGCAGTATTCTTGCTTGAAGAATTCCATGGAATTTTGGCAAGCTGCAGTCCAGGGGATCACAAAGAGATGGACACGACTGAGCTACCAACAATTCTAAGTAAAGGGAAAGGTTTTTAAGATGATCATGGCTTTCTTACAGTCACTCTGTGTGAAGACAGCAGTTGGAAAACAGCCTTAATGCCAAGATCTTTTTTTTGTTGTTAAAGTAGAATTTAACACAGTGTGATAAAATAGGAATTTTACGTAAGATAAGCATAAATATGTAAACAAAGTCACATACCATTAGAAGTATTGCTATGTGGAAGTTTGGAATAGAATTTTAGGAAAGGAATCCCAATGGTTCTCATAAATAGTAACCTTTAAGCTACAAAACTCAACATTAAAACAAAAGCAGAAACAAAGTTATTGATTTTAGGAGGAGGGAGCATTACTTTTAAAACTAGTTAGCTTATATATAATTTTATTGTAATGTTTGAAGAATTTTAGATAGTATGATCCTTCTTTCTGGTGAGATTCTAATTCTTAAATTCCAATTTTGAAGTTTATAAATGATTTAGCAATAGGAAGATTCCAAATAAAGAATAATGCAATTTTTGATAATATATAGCAACCCCTGGTGGCTCAGATGGTAAAGAATATGCCTACACTGCGGGAGACCTGGGTTTGATCCCTGGGTTAGAAAGATTCCCTAGAGAAGGGAATGACTACTCACTCCAGTATTCTTGCCCGGAGAATTCCATTGACAGAGGAACCTAGCCAGCTATACTCCATGGGGTCACAAAGGGTCAGACACAACTGGGCGCCTAATCCACACACAGCAATGTCACAAACTTCATAGATTTTACACGTTTTCAATGATGAGTTTATACATTTTTAAAATGAATCAATAATTAAACATATAAATAGTTAAGATCATTAATAGGTATAATAAGATTAGATGTTTGTGTTGTCATATACATAATCAAGACACCTAGAATATGCCTATGTGACCTTGAACATGTTTACTCAGTTTGTTTCATGTTTCAGTTTGATTTCTACACTTAAGTGATTTTTAATGTACCTGTAACTAAAATACAAGAGAAATGTCTCTTTTGTGTGTCCTACTTTCCCAGTTATATTTTTTATAATACCATTTTTTCATTTGTATTCAATTTTAAAATTGTCTTTTTTTTTATTCTGAGAGAATATTTATACATTTTGAAGCCAAAAAAGTAGCATTATATTTTATAAATGTCAGTGATAAAATCAGATACAGTATTAACAAGTTGACTTTACAAATAAATTATCAGGACATATATGTTGCTTCTCAATACCTTAATATTTCTCAAAAGTCCAAGATGAGTG
>SJYW01033343.1:27460-38210 GCA_006410735.1 Raphicerus campestris
TTCATGGAGACTCAATACCCTGCCTGTAATGCAAGAGACCCAGGTTTGATCCCTGGGTTGGGAAGATCCCCTAGAGAAGGGAATGACTACTCACTCCAGTATTCTTGCCCGGAGAATTCCATTGACAGAGGAACCTAGCCAGCTATACTCCATGGGGTCACAAAGGGTCAGACACAACTGGGCGCCTAATCCACACACAGCAATGTCACAAACTTCATAGATTTTACACGTTTTCAATGATGAGTTTATACATTTTTAAAATGAATCAATAATCATATAAATAGTTAAGATCATTAATAGGTATAATAAGATTAGATGTTTGTGTTGTCATATACATAATCAAGACACCTAGAATATGCCTATGTGACCTTGAACATGTTTACTCAGTTTGTTTCATGTTTCAGTTTGATTTCTACACTTAAGTGATTTTTAATGTACCTGTAACTAAAATACAAGAGAAATGTCTCTTTTGTGTGTCCTACTTTCCCAGTTATATTTTTTATAATACCATTTTTTCATTTGTATTCAATTTTAAAATTGTCTTTTTTTTTATTCTGAGAGAATATTTATACATTTTGAAGCCAAAAAAGTAGCATTATATTTTATAAATGTCAGTGATAAAATCAGATACAGTATTAACAAGTTGACTTTACAAATAAATTATCAGGACATATATGTTGCTTCTCAATACCTTAATATTTCTCAAAAGTCCAAGATGAGTGAAGAGGGTGTATAAAACCTAATATGTAATGTTTTTCAAGGAAGAGCATTAATGTGCATTAATGCATGTCCTCTGTGTATGCAGTACCCAGCACCTCATTTTATGTGACACAAATAATATTTATTTTGCAATGGTTAAATATTCTCACTCAATTATCTCGATAGAAAGAGAATGCAGCATTCCCCAAATGGATACATACTTAAATGCTCATCCCAGGAAAGAAACATTTAAAGTTGGAGATGTGCTGAAATTCTCCTGCAGTCAAGGCCGTATTATGGTTGGAGCAGATTCAGTTCAGTGCTACCACTTTGGATGGTCCCCTAAACTTCCAACGTGTAAAGGTAAATATTTATCTGACAATTGTTAGAGCAAGAGTTGTGATTTCAGATATCAACCTTTTTATTTCCCTCCCTTAATTTTCTGTCCACTTCCAGTGCATCTATAGTCTAATGCATTAAGGCAGAGATATACCCACCAAGGTGGAGAAGGAAATGGCAACCCACTCCAATATTCTTGCTTGGATAATCCTGGGGACAGAGAAGCCTAGTGGGCTGCTGTCTATGGGGTCACACAGAGTCGGACATGAAGCGATTTAGCAGCGGCATACTCACCAAGGACATGTGCTGGGTAGTAGACAGCTCAGTTTTCCTTCTTTAAGAAATTAACCTCCAGGAGCTTCTTGAAATATGTGGTGAAGAATCCACAGAAATGCATGAGGAACCTGACACTGGCAGGATTTCTTATTAGTTTTCCTTTTTCCTGCAATTCCACCATTAATATGGGAGAGTTTATATACTGTGGGTTTCCCATCTAGTGTCCTCAAGTATGTCTAAAGTGTTCAAGTAACTTAAAGTCAATTCAGTATCATGTATCAAATCATATGAATAAAAGTTAAACTGTTCAAATACTTCTCAAATGATATTTTTTTTCAAAAAGTTTTCATACATTATTTCTGTGGAATAAAAATATTGCTGTAATTTGTACACCCAGATTGAGTAACTGATTTGCATATTTATTTAGCATGTGTGAATAATGAACAGGTTTTCTGAGCATACATAGACTTCAATATGCTAGTTTAAGATGAGTAACAGAATCAGTAAACATATTCTTTATTCATTGTTTAAGAATGCTAAAATAAATTATATAACAAAAGATCATTTAGAGAAATAAATTTCTACATTAGCTGGATTTTTCAGTTATGACACAATGTAACCATAATTTATGCAATATTTCTACAGTAAGGAAAGTAAATTCTTGTGCTCCACCTCCTCAACTTCTCAATGGGAAAGGGAAAGAAATACACAAAGAAGAATATGCACACAATGAGGTTGTGGAATATGCTTGCAACCCCAGATTTCTGATGAAGGGTTCTCATAAAATTCAGTGTGTTGATGGAGAATGGACAGCTTTACCTGTGTGTATTGGTAATGTATTAAAAGTACTAATATTTAAAGGTAAATCATTACTCTTATTTGTACTCATATTCACATTTAAATCATATTTTAAAGACGAACATATTTTTGTGGATTTTCAGAGGAGGAGCGTACTTGTGGAAACATACCTGACCTTGATCACGGCGATATCAAGCCTTCTGTCCCTCCCTATCACCATGGAGACTCGGTAGAGTTCAGTTGCAGAGAAGCATTTACAATGATTGGACCCAGATTTATCACATGCATTAGTGGAGAGTGGACCCAGCCTCCTCAGTGCATTGGTAAGAATACACATCTCAAATTGACCTTTAGTATTTGTGGCCATTCTTTTGAAATTTAGAGTTATCCTTGAAAAATGTCAGATCTTAAACTACAATACTATAATGATCCCAAACATTTGAATTTGTAGTCCAATATGTGTCTAAAGAGGAAAAATATAAATTAGCAATAGAATTTTATGCATCTTCTGTCCTGATATTAACATTGTTTATCTTGCCAAGTGTGAAGCTAAATCATACCGATAGATACTCATGTGATTAAAATCGAGTACTAGTTACTATTTCTGTCCTTTATCGAGCCCATCTTTGCATGAAATGTTCCCTTGGTATCTCTAATTTTCTTGAAGAGATTGCTAGTCTTTCCCATTCTCTTGTTTTCCTCTATTTCTTTGCATTGATCGCTGAGGAAGCCTTTCTTATCTCTTCTTGCTATTTGGAACTCTGCATTCAGATGCTTGTATCTTTCCTTTTCGCCTTTGCTTTTCACTTCTCTTCTTTTCACAGATATTTGTAAGGCCTCCTCAGACAGCCATTTTGCTTATTTGCATTTCTTTTCCATGGGAATGGTCTTGATCCCTGTCCCCTGTACAATGTCATGAACCTCATTCTATAGTTCATCAGGCACTCTATCAGGTCTAGTCCCTTAAATCTGTTTCTCACTTCCACTGTATAATCATAAAGGATTTGATTTAGGTCATACCTGAATGGTCTAGAGGTTTTCCTGACTTTCTTCAATTTAAGTCTGAATTTGGCAATAAGAAGTTCATGATCTGAACCACAGTCAGCTCCTGGTCATGTTTTTGTTGACCGTATAGAGCTTCTCCATCTTTGGCTGCAAAGAATATAATCAATCTGATTTCAGTGTTGACCATCTGGTGATGTCCATGTGTAGAGTCTTCTCTTGCATTTTCTTGGCAGAACTCTATTAGTCTTTGCCTTGCTTCATTCTGCATTCCAAGGCCAAATTTGCCTATTACTCCAGGTGTTTCTTGACTTCTTACTTTTGCATTCCAGTCCCCTGTAATGAAAAGGACATCTTTTTTGGGTGTTAGTTCTAAAAGGTCTTGTAGGTCTTTATAGAACCTTTCAACTTCTGCTTCTTCAGCATTACTGGTTGGGGCATAGACTTGGATAACTGTGATATTGAATGGTTTGCCTTGGAAACGAACAGAGATCATTCTGTCATTTTTGACATTGCATCCAAGTACTACATTTTAGACTCTTTTGATGACCATGATGGCTACTCCATTTCTTCTGAGGGATTCCTGCCCGCAGTAGTAGATATAATGGTCATCTGAGTTAAATTCACCCATTCCAGTCCATTTTAGTTCGCTGATGCCTAGAATGTTGATGTTCACTCTTGCCATCTCCTGTTTGACCACTTCCAATTTGCCTTGATTCATGGACCTGACATTCCAGGTTCCTATGCAATATTGCTCTTTACAGCATCAGGTCTTGCTTCTATCACCAGTCACATCCACAGCTGGCTATTGTTTTTGCCTTGGCTCCATCCCTTCATTCTTTCTGGAGTTATTTCTCCACTGATCTCCAGTAGCATATTGGGCACCTACTGACCTGGGGAGTTCCTCTTTCTGTATCCTATCATTTTGCCTTTTCATGCTGTTCATGGGGTTCTCAAGGCAAGAATACTGAAGTGGTTTTCCATTCCATTCTCCAGTGGACCACGGTCTGTCAGACCTCTCCACCATGACCCACCCGTCTTGGGTTGCCCCACGGGCATGGCTTAGTTTCATTGAGTTAGACAAAGCTGTGGTCCTAGTGTGATTAGGTTGACTAGTTTTCTGTGATTATGGTTTCAGTGTGTCTGCCCTCTTGCAATACCTACCATCTTACTTGGGTTTCTCTTACACGTGAGTCTGAGTGAACTCCAGGAGTTGGTGATGGACAGGGAGGCCTGGCGTGCTGCGATTCATGGGGTCGCAAAGAGTTGGATATGACTGAGCGACTGAACGGAACTGAACTGATCTAGTTACCAGGAAAATACAACTATCATTGCAGAAAAGCCATTTTTGCTTTTATACGATACTGTTTTTTTTAGAACATTTGAAACAAGGAATTATAGTTGAGGAAAATACCCATTTGATACATTTCTGTAGGAATCTTGCCTCTCTCAAGCATCTAACAATGATTATTTCTCTGTCTGTTTCAAATTCTGCAAAGAGAAGTTACTGTGCTGGGGACAGTGGGCTCCAGCCCTCCTTGTTAGTAGGTAACTGTCATAGGAGGCACTTAGGGTGGGGCCAGGAGCCTGCCCTGACACATTTCCCTGTAAGAGACTCATCCTGACTTTTGGATGACTAAGTCTTTGATGACTGACCAGGGGAATCAATGTTAGCTGCCTTCTTTAATTTTTTCTCTTGGAATAGACATTTTCTTGGAGTTTTCTTGGGCTTTGCACTCAAAGAGAGCACTGAATGTCCAGGCCTATTAAATCATTATTTAACTTATTATTTAACTCATATTATTAACTCATTATATTTCTAGTCATTAATTATTCCAAGAAGAAGGTAGGTTCTTAGGCTAAGTCTCTGAGTGAGGGCAAGGGACTGATAGCTGTTTTCTTTGCCAACAGTATGTTGAAAGACCCATACTCAAAAGATCAGTTGACAGATGGAAGTCATTCAGTAGGAGTTTATTTAGTTAAATAGTAAATTTTTTGCTTATTAATCCCTGCATTTTTCATGAACACATTCCTGTCTTAGGTACTGCCAGTTCTTCAAGACCATACCTCCTCTTCTATCTCCTCAGATGACCTCACCTCATTTGACTTTTCATTCTACCTAATGCCAAAATGTTTGATTCAGTTATTACTCTTCAGACCTCAGAGTTTTCCTTGCAAAGGTTAATCCTCTACCTGTATTCAGTTTAATATAGTCTCCCTTTGCCTTAATAGACCTTATGCCAGTTTTCTCCTCTCAAGGTTTATTGTGTAACTCTGTCTAATCTAGCTTGTCATTCTTCCTACTATGCTTATTTTCTCCTCATATGTCTGCTTTCCTTCCAGAAACCAGTCCATCATAGGATGAGGTCTACAGCCACTATTTCTCCTTTTGAGTATACATCTTCCTTTGGCCACCATTCCTTGAAGAATACTACTGGTTTTATGTCCCTCTACACCTTGAACAAATCTTAAAAACAGGACTAATTCTCAAGCCTCTAGTGTGTTTTCAATTCAGTTTGTTATTTTATTTTTCATAGTTTCATTTTGAAATCATCACTTTTCTCTGACTGCCTACTTGACTTTTCCTCATTTTATTCATTTTACTTAACCTTTATCATTAACAAATCATTAACATATACTGCCAAAGACCTATACAGATATTCTGTCAAATTCAAAAAGAACTTCCACCTGCATTGAATTTATGAAATCGGTGTATATATATATACATATAAATGTATACATATATACATATACATATATATAAAGCTTTTTTAGTTCATATTTAACTTATCCTAGAGCTAGGAAAAATTATCATGGCTTTATATGGTATTATAGAATGATCTGATACATAACATAGTGGCTCAAAGTCTCTAAGTGTTTCTATAAGATAGGTTGTTACTTTAAGTACCCATCTTCTTATTTCAAGTGTGGTTTATTTTTGGTGTCAGGTAAAAGATTTGCTTAAAAGTTAAGATGAATGTAGTTTTCTTATTATGTTTCATTACATTTCTTGAAAAAAAAATATAAATTAGCAACTTGATATGCTTTGTCCACAGAAAATTGTTCTTATTTTATTGTTTTAAGATTGTGAATTAAAAATAATGCAGAAATGCTTAAGGTCAACAAGCAAATTATATGAACATTTGCACAGAGTTTNTTATTATGTTTCATTACATTTCTTAAAAATATATATATAAATTAGCAACTTGGCATGCTTTGTCCACAGAAAATTGTTTTTATTTTATTGTTTTAAGATTGTGAATTAAAAATAATGCAGAGATGCTTAAGCTCAACAAGCAAATTATATGAACATTTGCACAGATTTCAAGTTTGGGACCAAATTTATTCATGTGATAACTATTCGCTATGTAGATCATCAAAAAGTATTCTAGTAAAAAAGGCAGAAATCTTTACGATGGGTATTTTCTCTGAAATTTCAAATACTGGATGCAAGACTCAGGCTCATGTATAATTTTTCATGTCATGCAATTTGATCAGCAAGAACTTGGCTGGTGGAATTTGTAGGCATAAATTCTAACATCATTATTTTATTCACTCCATAGCTGTTTTTTAAAATTATTTGTTTTTTACTTTACAATATTGTATTGGTTTGCCATACTTAGCTATTTGGTTCTTTAGAATTAGTCTTTTCAAGAGAATATTTTCGTTTTATAGCAACAGATGAACTTAAGAAGTGTAAAGGGTCAACATTATTTCCACCTGAGGGAAAACCAGCACATACGATTGAATATGACCATAACACCAACAAAAGTTACCAGTGTCGAGGAAAACCAGAACAGAAACACTCACTCTGTATAAATGGAGAATGGGATCCTAAAGTAGACTGCAAAGAAGGTAATCTCTTGTCCATAATGTTTTTAAAAATGTATTCTATATCCCTCTAACTTGTAAAAGTAGTGTCTTTGTCTCCTTCAAGAAAATTTAGCTATTTATGATTCCAGATATTTTCCATCTGCAAGGTAATTTAGAAGCTAATCAAAATACTGTGTCTAAATATTAATTATATAATATGCCTTAGTCAGCTATGTGACAAACCGCTCAGAGACTTTGTGACTTTAAACGAACATCTGGGCAGTAGGTGTGCTCATTACTACTGGAAAGCCATTGTTTCTGATTTTGTGTATTACTCATAAATGTACTTATGCTTATGCTGAACTATTATCCATTTATCGGCATATCTATACATATCAATCTATGTATCTATTCATATATATTTATTTATCTATCTAGTCATCAATTTCTCTATTTAACTATCTTGAAAAGTCTTGAGTCATGTTTACATGATGAATTCCAATTGAATAGGTTCATTTCAGTTTTCCACTTTTCATATCTCTTTCTCTTCTCTGACTCTATGACATCTTGACTCCCTATCCTCAATATGTTTACCAATTTCTACAAGCCTAGAATATCTAGAAAGAAGCTTCAAATCAATAGAAAACCAAATCTACTGTCTAATATTCAACCTCATGATTCATCCTTTTATAAAGATCCCTATATAAAAATCACACAACAATAAAGCTGTATTAATGGAGAATAAATTATTTAGAAAAGCATAACTATTTGGGGATTAAACAATAAGCTTCTAAATAACTGCCATGACGATATATAGTGTACATTGTATATCATGGGCTTCCCTGGCAGTTGAGGTGGTAAAGAATCCGCCTGCCATGCAGGAGACCCCAGTTCAATTTCTAGATCAGGAGTATCCCCTAGAGAAGAGTTAGGCTGCCGACTCCAGGATTCTTGAGTTTCCCTGGTAGATCATTCTACACTCTGCTTGCAGTGGGGGGGACCTGGGTTCAATCCCCGTGTTGTGAAGATCCCATGGAGGCAACCCACTCCAGTATTCTTGACTGGAGAAGCCCCAAGGACAGAGGAGCCTGGCAGGTTGCAGACCATGAGATCACAAAGAGTGGGACATGACCGAGTGGCTAAGCACAGCATTGTATATTATACATTATATATTTATGATTACTTGGTCCTTGTGAATTAACATTTTTATAATTATGAAATATTTCTTAATTTTTCTCAGGTACCTTGTCTGGTAATTTATATTAGCTTATTAAATATAGTTAAAACAATTTATTGTTTCATATGATGAAGGAATTCCCAACACATTTTAAACAATTCATGTTTATAAATTATTGTAAATTAATAGCAAATATAAAATTAAAAGAGCTTGCTACACAACTTCATCTTTAAGGAAACAAGTAACATCTATAGGTAGTGAAGTACATATGTTCTACAGTTTCTTCTAGAAACTTTATAATTTTTTGTGAGTATATTTAAGTATGTTGTCTGTCTCATGTTAACATTTGAGGAATGCATAAAGTACGAGCTGATTTTTTTACGGATGGATTGTCAATTATTTTAAGAATGTGTGTGGAAAAGCCATTGAAGTGAAAAATCAGTTAACTATGAAAGTGTTGATTTATTTCTGAACTTTCTATTTAGTCATTTAACTATATTCAATGCTGCCAAATTACCTTTGTAACTAGCTTTTTAGCAGGCTGAAAGTCTGATAATAGTCTCCAAGTATGTTCCTTTCACTCAAAATAACTTTAGTTATTTCGGTTTTGAATATAGAAATTTCAGGGGAAACTTGCAAATTTTGATAAAATATTGGATTGTATATCGAACAGGATGACTTTGTAACGAGAAATGAATTGTGGACAATTGGCTTCTTTACCATATTGAATTTGGAATTCATAAACATGATATGCCTCTATTTATTTCTGCTTCAATTTTTCCAGACATATAAATAGGCTTCCCTGGGGGCTCAGAGAGTAAAGAATCTGCCTGCAATTCAGGAGACCCAGGTTCAATCCCTGAGTAGGGAAGATTCTCTGGAGAAGGCAATGGCTACCCACTCCAGTATTCTTGCCGGGAAAATCCCATGGACAGAGAAGCCTGGCAGGCTGCAGTCCATAGGGATGCAGAGAGTTGGACCCAACTGAACACACGTGAGATCTGATATGCAGTTTGCTTCTTCTAAAAATTCCCTTGATGAAGAATTCAGTTTCTGAGTATGCTATTCACATTTTCTACATTGTCTTATCACTGTGTGAAAGTTGCATTTTTCAAGGAATATCTCTAGTTTACCTAACTTATGAAATTGATTGATGTAAAATCATTTCTAATAGCCACTTAACATTCTATTTTTCTTTTAATCCTATAGTATATTTGGTAATATCACCTCTTCCCATTTTGGTATTGAGAGTTGTTCTCTCCTTCATTTTGTGAATAAAGTTTTGTTTTTCAAAATCATCATTTTCAAATTAACATTTTAAACACATTCAGCTTCTTCCATTTCCTTTTCCTCTCTTGCATAATTTTTACCTGGTTAATATTCATGATTTTTAACTTTTTTAATTTTCTGTTTTCTGTCTTCTATTAAGCTTTCTCAATTTTTTCTCTCTTGTGGACTTAATTTTCCATTTTTCTGATCACTTCATTTTAATTTTACTCTCTCATTTTTTAAGATAAAAAAATGAAAACATTGATTCAAACCATCTTGCTTTTTAAATCTACATCTGTAAAACTACCTTTGTTCACTTCTAAGCATTGCTTTACCTGTGCCTCAAAAATTTATAAATATGTATCAGTTTTATTTTCAATTAACTGTATGTGAAATGCTTTCTAATCTTCCTAGTGACTTCTTTGATGTAACAGTTGTTTAGAAATGTGTTGTTTATGATTTTCTAAATAATTCATTCTCCACTATCAATAAATACTGTGGTATGATTTTTATCTAAAGAGCTGCATATATTTACTGTACACAATTTGATGATTATCATCAGTGATTACATAGATAATTTATTCTTATTCATTTCTAATCGAACTCCCTTGTCATAGAACACACTCTATAAATTTTTAATATTTTGAATTTTATTCTTTGTTGCACAGCATATTGTCTGTCTTTGTGATGTTTCCATTTCATATAAAGTATATGTGTATTCTAGTTTCTAGATCAGGTTAACATTGTTCATAGTGTTCTAAAATGTACCTATGTCTTAAAATAGCTTTTTCTAGTTATTCTATCCATCAGAGCAGGAAGGCTCTAACAAGGGGTATGGGTTTGTTTATTTCTACTTTCAGTTCTACCCATCTTTGCTTCATGTATTCTGATATATTCTTAGATACATTATATATTTATAATGGCTTAGTCCTTGTGAATTACCTTTGTAATATTTATAAAATAGGTCTTCATAGTTTTCATATTATGCCTTCTCTGGAAGTCCACATTAATTTATTGAAATATAGGTAATTAATTTAAAACACCTGATTATTTTCATGTGATAAAAGAATTCCTAATCAATTTCTTATAATGTGTCCTCAAATTATTCTCTATAAATTAAAAGCAATTGTAAATTAAAAGCAAGCTAGCTAAACAACTTAACTCACCCATATCACAAAACTTGAAAATTAAAAAAAAATTTTTATCTATGATTCACTGACAGAAAATATGTTAAATTAAGTAAAATGAAAACTGTATATTTTGGAATCTATGGTATAAAGCAAAACCAAACATATGTATAGATTAAAACTTGCTTTACAGTAAAAAAAGGGACTTAAGTAATAGGCAGTACAATCTAGAATCTAGAAAAGAACATAT
>SJYW01033343.1:39267-51090 GCA_006410735.1 Raphicerus campestris
GGCGCCCCCCCCCCCCCCCCAGGGGGGCATTTCTTTTTTTCCACCCTGGGGCCACAACCCCCCCCCCCCTTTGGGGGGGGGGGGGGGGGGGGGGGGCCCTGGGTCCAATTCCCATGTTTTGAAGATCCCATGGAGGCAATCCACTCCAGTATTCTTGTCTGGAGAAGCCGCAAGGACAGAGGAGTCTGGCAGGTTGCAGACCATGGGATCACAAAGAGTGGGACATGACCGAGTGGCTAAGCACAGCATTGTATATTATACATTATATATTTATGATTGCTTGGTACTTATGAATTAACTTATTTATAATTATACAATATTTCTTAATTTTTGTCATGCACAGTGTCTGGAAATCTATATTAGATTATTAAATATAGTTAAATTAAAACAATTTATTATTTCATATGATGAAATTTCCAACCAATTTCAAGGAATTCATGTTTATAAATTATTCTAAATTAATAGTAAATATAAAATTAAAAGAGCTTGCTACACAACTGTATCTTTAAGGAAACAAGTAACGTCTACAGGTAATGAAGTACATATGTTCTACAGTTTCTTCTAGAAACTTTATAATTTTTGTGAGTATATTTAAGTATGTTATCTGTCTCACATTAACATTTGAGGAATGCATAAAGTACGAGTTGATTTTTTATGAATGGATTGTCAATTATTTTAAGGATATGTGTGGAAAAGCCATTGAAGTGAAAAATCAGTTAGCTATGAAAGTGTTGATTTATTTCTGAACTTTCTATTTAGTAATTTAACTATCTTCACTGCTACCAAATTACCTTTGTAACTAGCTTTTTATCAGGCTGAAAGTCTGATAATAGTCTCCAAGTATGTTCCTCTCACTCAAAATAACTTTAGTTATTTTGGTTTTGAACATGGAAATTTCAGGGGAAACTTACAAATTTTGATAAAATATTGGGTTGTATATCAAACGAGATGACTTTGTAATGAGAAACGAATTGTGGACAATTGGCTTCTTTACCATATTGAATTTGGAATTCATAAACATGATATTCCTCTATTTATTTCTGCTTCAATTTTTCCAGACATATAAATAGGCTCCCCTGGGGGCTCAGACAGTAAAGAATCTACCTGCAATTCAGGAAACCCAGGTTCAATCCCTGAGTAGGGAAGATTCTCTGGAGAAGGCAATGGCTACCCACTCTAGTATTCTTGCCGGGAAAATCCCATGGACAGAGAAGCCTGGCAGGCTGCAGTCCATAGGGTTGCAGAGAGTTGGACCCAACTGAGCACACGTGAGATCTGATATGCAGTTTGCTTCTTCTAAAAATTCCCTTGATGAAGAATTCAGTTTCTGAGTATACTGTTCACATTTTCTATATTGTCTTATCACTGTGTGAAAGTTACATTTTTCAAGGAATATCTCTATTTTACCTAACTTATGAAATTAATTGATGTAAATTCATTTCTAATAGTCACTTAACATTCTATTTTTGTTTTAATCCTATAGTATATTTGGTAATATCACCTCTTTTATTTTGGGTATTGAGAATTGTTCCCTCCTTTATTTTGTGAATAAAGTTTTGTTTTTCAAAATTATCATTTTCAAATTAACATTTTAAACACATTCAGCTTCTTCTATTTCCTCTCTTGCCTAATTTTTACCTGGTTAATATTCATGATTGTTAACTTTCTTAATTTTCTGTTTTCTGTCTTCTATTAAGCTTTCTCAATTTTTTCTCTCTTGTGGACTTAATTTTCCATTTTTCTGATCACTTCATTTTAATTTTGCTCTCTCATTTTTTAAGATAAAAATGAAAGCATTGATTCAAACCATCTTGCTTTTTAAATCTACATCTGTAAAACTACCTTTGTTCACTTCTAAGTATTGCTTTACCTGTGCCTCAAAAGTTTATAAATATATATCAATTTTATTTTCAATTAACTGTATGTGAAATGTTTTCTAATCTTCCTAGTGACTTCTTTGATGTAACAGTTGTTTAGAAATGTGTTGTTTAATTCTCACGTTTATGATTTTCTAAATAATTCATTCTCCACTATCAGTAATACTGTGGTATGATTTTTGTCTAGAGAGCTGCATATATTTACTGTACACAATTTGATGATTATCATCGGTGATTACATAGATAATTTATTCTTATTGATTTCTAATCTAATTCTCTTGTCATAGAACACACTCTGTAAATTTTTAATATTTTGAATTTTTTTCTTTGTTGCACAGCATATTGTCTATCTTTGTGATGTTTCCATTTCATATAAAGTATATGTGTATTCTAGTTTCTAGATCAGGTTAACATTGTTCATAGTGTTCTAAAATGTACCTATGTCTTAAAATAGCTTTTTCTAGTTGTTCTATCCATCAGAGCAGGAAGGCTCTAACAAGGGGTGTGGGTTTGTCTATTTCTTCTTTCAGTTCTGCCCATCTTTGCTTCATGTATTCTGATATATTCTTAGATAATTATATATTTATAATGGCTTAGTCCTTGTGAATTACCTTTTTAAAATAGGTCTTCATAGTTTTCATAATATGCCTTCTCTGGAAGTCCACATTAATTTATTGAAATATAGATAATTAATTTAAAACACCTGATTATTTTCATGTGATAAAAGAATTCCTAATCAATTTCTTGTAATGTGTCCTCAAATTATTCTCTATAAATTAAAAGCAATTGTAAATTAAAAGAAAGCTAGCTAAACAACTTATTCACCCATATCGCAAAACTTGAAAATTAAAAAAAAGATTTATCTATGATTCACTGACAGAAAATATGTTAAATTAAGTAAAATGAAAACTGTATATTTTGGAATCTATGGTATAAAGCAAAACTAAACATATGTATAGATTAAAACTTGCTTTACAAAAATAAAGGGACTTAACTAATAGATAGTACAATCTAGAATCTAGAAAAGAACATACATCCAAAGAATATAGAAGGAAAAAAACACTAAAATTAAAATGTAAATTTTTATAATAAGCTAAAAAGTATAAATAGCTGATTTGCAAAATATTCAGTTTATGGGGAAATGTAGTGTACAGACTAACTTTTGTAAGACTTTTAACAAATTAAAATTATTAGGACAAAAATGTTTAAACATCAGACATAAAAGAAAATAAATTCTTGAAAATACATTGATAAAAATGTCAAAATAGTTAAAACAGAAATAAGAGAAATATTTTTGATGAAACATAAAATATTCCAAGTCTTCCTTGGTGGCTCTGATGTAAAGAATCCACCGATTTACAGGAGACCTCGGTTTGATTCCTGTGTTGGGAAGATCCACTGGAGGAGGGCAAGGCAACCCACTCCAGTATTCTTGCCTGGAGAATCCAGAATCTCCATTGACAGAGGAGCCTGGCAGATAGTAGTCCATGGAGTCACGAAGAGTCTGACATAACTGAGTGACTAAGCACAACACAGCGCAAAAAATACTCCTATTGACTTAGATCAGAATAGAAAATCTGATGATATTACTAATGATGAATACAGTGTATTCATTCAAATATTTTTCTGAATTTAATACAAAATGTTGGATCCCTGAAAGAATTTATGGGTTTCCAGTCTATACTTGCATAGCGTTTCTAATGAGATAGAAACGAATTTTGACAGGAGAAAGCAAAACCAAGGAGTCATCAGTTCAGTTCAGTTCAGTTGCTCAGTCCTGTCCAACTCTGCGACCTCATGAATCGCAGGACGCCAGGCCTCCCTGTCCATCACAATCTCTCGGAGTTCACTCAGACTCACGTCCATCGAGTCAGTGATGCCATCATGTCATCTCATCTTCTGTCGTCCCCTTCTCCTCCTGCCCCCAATCCCTCCCAGCATCAGAGTCCTTTCCAATGAGTCAACTCTTCGCATGAGGTGGCCAAAGTACTGGAGTTTCAGCTTTGGCATCATTCCTTCCAAAGAAATCCCAAGATTGGTCTCCTTCAGAATGGACTGGTTGGATCTCCTTGCAGTCCAAAGGACTCTCAAAAGTCTTCTCCAACACCACAGTTCAAAAGCATCAATTCTTCAGCGCTCAGCCTTCTTCACAGTCCAACTCTCACATCCATACATGACCACAGGAAAAACCATAGCCTTGACTAGACGCACCTTAGTCGGCAAAGTAATGTCTCTGCTTTTGAATATACTATCTAGGTTGGTCATAACTTTTCTTCCAAGGAGTAAGTGTCTTTTAATTTCATGGCTGCAGTCACCATCTGCAGTGATTTTGGAGACCCTCAAAATAAAGTCTGATGTGTCCACTATTTCCCCATCTATTTGCCATGAAGTGATGGGACCGGATGCCATGATCTTCGTTTTCTGAGTCATAGAGGGCTCCAAATTCTTCCAGGTGTATTTACGCAGTCTTCCCTCAGTTGAGCAGAACAGGATTGTCTTCAGATTATGAATTGGATATTTGAGGTATCTCCATTTGATGGACTCAGACACAGTTTACAGAGGGATCTTTTATACCCTCTGGTCACGTAGAGAAAGCCAGGCTTGTTAATCCATTAAAGAAGGTTCATTCATCCTTGTATATATCATTTAACAGTGCAGGCAAACGAGTGAATTGTACCTTGAGGAGAGTACTGAACTGTAAATAATACACTAAATCCCAGTGAACATATCTAACTCTTACCTTGTTCAAGAATCAGCATCAACTTAATAGGTTATTAACTAAATGTAGTTTCTCATATGGCTAAACAACTCCCATGGTAGAAAACTTTGTGAGGGCTTCAATCCAATTCCAATATATCTGATCAGGAATATCTGCTAAAACACACACACACACACAAAACAAAAAACAAACAAACAAAAACAACCCTGATAACAGTTTTTCCTCAGTACCTATAACTGAGTGAGCAATTCAGTTAAGGCATCCTAAAGGTTAGAAAAAAAAATAAAATCCGTTTTACATAAATCATGCAAGATTGAGCACAGGAAGAATAAAAGGAAGAAACTAAGACCATGAGACAATGAACCAAATGTGATATATGGAAGTGCTAAACAAGTTTAAGAGTGTAACCACAGAGTATCATATTATTTGATCATTTATGATATAACAGAGCCTTCTGTTTATTGAAAAAATTTCCTTTAATATTTGAACTTATGCTTTTTAATCAGGAAATTAATTTTAATATTTTCAGAAACACAAATACAACCATGCCCACCTCCACCTCAGATTCCCAATGCTCGAGATATGACAACTACAGTGAAATATCAGGATGGAGAAAAAATATCAATTCTATGTAAAGAAAATTATTTAATTCAAGATGCAGAAGAAATTGTGTGCAAGGATGGGAGATGGCAGTCAATCCCACGTTGTATTGGTAAGTAGTGCATGCATATGTTTGTTTAAAATATTCCTTAAAGAAGATTAATACTCCTCTAAGTTTTCTATCCTTCCATGGTAGCTCAGTGGTAAAGAAACCTCTTGCAATGCAAGAGATGCAGAAGATACGGTTTCGAATCCTGGATGGGGAAGATTCGCTAGGGAGGAGGGTGGCAACCCACTCCAGCGTTCTTGCCTGGGAAATTCCATGGACAGAGGAACCTGGTGGGCTAGAGTCCACTGGGTCACAAAGAGCTGGACATGACTAAGAGACTGAGCATGCACACAAGCTTTGTATGGATCAGCAAGATGAAGTTCTCTCTATCTCTTCCAATTTATCTTGAAACAGTAAATCACAGTTTCAGTTTATGAACTGATGAACACTCTTTCACTTCTGATGTGAAATGCAGACAAACTCCTTGGGCTACTGTGCAAATAACAAGTACATTTTATGTTTACACAAATTTTATTCCTAATGATCAAAAGACAAGAATGAAGGGACAACTGGGCTGCCCAGTCTGGGAGTCATGGTCCTGAAAAATAAGCCCCCAGAAATGCTGACTTAACTTGTGCATAAGAAAGCCAGAGGGCTTCAGGAAACAGAGCTTCTTCTGTTCTTTAAAGGCATACAAAATCTCACATACTCTGTGTCCCAGTGAAGAAGCATCAATGGGAAAGAGGCTTGGATTAGACTAATTTGTTTATCTTTGTGAAACTTCTAGAGAGATAGGAGACAATTGGGATCATAGATACTGGTGCCAGCCATCATGAGAGACAAGTACCACTTTAGAGTTCTCCCTAACACACACGTACATAGCTTACTAGCACCAGAGGCTTAACAACTCACCAGCATGACAGCACCAACCCCAGACTCCACTGGGCTCCACAGCTACTACACCTGCATCTCACCCTGCCCTTGGGTGTGATATCACCAGCTCAAGTACGCTTAGGCCCTGAAGCCAGCTCCACCAACACTTCATCCTGCCTGTGAGTGGGCTGGCAGCCACCACATGAGGCACAGTCTGTCAGCCACCTGGGGAGGAGGTGGGACCCTTGCCTACCAGTGCACCCAGAGTAGTTGGCACTGACACAACAGGAGGGCACCCCTATAACATCTAGATCTGCTGCACAGATCCTACAGAGGGGAGCATTCTGCTGGGCCCCATAGACTTCTGCATAAGACCACTTCTCTAACATCAGGAGTACACCTAACTCTTAGAAATAAACACAGAGTTAGGTAAAATCAGGAGACAGAGAAATGCATTCCAAATGAAGGACTAAGACAAAATCTCAGGANCGGGAAGCACAGGATATACTCTGGGCCATAGAGAAGTGATAATAGGTTTAACACTGTTCCTCGTGAAATGGATGTTAGAATTCCTGAGAATAGACCTCAGTGCTTTTCAAATACGTTAGCACTGTGCCCTTCAAAAGTGGTGGGACAGGCATAGTTACCATTGATTGTAGTTGTCACAACAACTGGCACAGGGACAGATACTGCTGTCACTGGGTGAACACAGGGCCAAAATTGCTAAGCATCTTGCAAGGCCTGTACAGTCCTGCACCAAGACCTCTCACTCCAAACACCAGCACAGAGATGGCTCATACCTGTCCCCCTAGAACATACATAGTGTCTTCAGTGACTTCCAGATTCACCTTTTTAACATGTTACTTTTTAGGTCACCATCTCCAAGTTGGTTCTTCTTCCCTCTGAACTCTTTTCATTACTTTGACCCAGATTCTCAGGAACAAATCCTGAGTCCAAGCAAGGCCTGCCAGACTGTCTCTTTGGGACCCCATCAGAGCAGGCTTTGAAATCCTAGCCCAGAGGAAAGGTGCCACGTCAGGATGCTGGTCAGTTACTGGTCAGTAACCCTTCCCCAGACAGGGCCACAGCACTCCTGCATGTTAAGAATATTCACATTTCAGAGTCGGTCCTTCTGCAGGTCTGACAATTCCCTAATTACACAGTAAAACAAGAAGCTAATCCTAAATTAGCATCTTCCTGCATGAGGGATTGCTGCCCTCGAGTAGGGGTCTGGGGCCCACCAGGTCAGGTGTGTCCCAGGACATGGGGGATGTGACCCCAGCCAATCAGCACTGCATGGTTCTGTCTTCTGCAGGCGAAACCCCGGCCAAGACTTCTGGCATTTCAAGAGAAGTGCTCTGTTCACCTGAAACTATCACAACATTGTTAATTGGCCATATCTGAATATAAAATGTTTTGGTGTTAAAAAAATTAAATTAAAAAAACTTTAAAAGAGAGAACCTGGAAATCCTGATTTTTATTGGGCTCCTTGGTTTTTCAACGTTGGCCCCTAATTCAATTGCTTTAAAAAAAATTTGTACAGGCTGAAGCACACCCATTTAGGGCTGAACTTGACCCCAGACTCCCAGCTTGCTCCTTCTGCTTGGTTGCATGTACCCAGTGCTCTCCAAAGTTTCAGGAAATTTTAAAACAAGAGTTAAATATACTGACAGCTCGGCAAGGTTGTCAAGAGTGGGGCAAGGTTGTCAAGAGTGAGGCAAGGACAGGCCCGGGGACCCAGGTAGGGCACACCAAGGAATGAGGACTGGCTTTGACCTGCTTGTCTTTACTCAAAAATTCTCAACCTTGCCCTCATTCTTACTGCATCAAGTCCCAAGTTCCTTTCAAGGCTCTTCAGAGCACAGCCCCACCCCCACCAGCTCTGTATTTAATCACGCCCTGTGTCCATCCCACATTCTAGCCAAGCCAGTCTCCCTCGAGTTCCTTCAAACCCCTCTCTCTAAATGTTCTCTCTCCCTACATAAACCCCACCCTTCAAAGCCTTGCTCACATCCCACCTGGTTTCTGAAACCTCCTCTGTGACATGAAATGGTAAAATGTTTTCAAGCTCAAGGGCTAGTGTCAACCAGACCCAGGTTCAAACCCCACCTCTGCCACTGACTAGCTGGATGATTTACCTAACCTCTCTGAGCTTCAGAAGATAATAATGCCTACCTTACAGAACTGTCAAGTTTACAAAAAATGATGCAAGCATTTAATGCTCATAAACGCTCAATTAAGGTAAACGCATATTATTATTATGGCTGGCCATCTTCTGCTGTTAAGTGGTCCAGCCTTATGGTGTCTCTTCTGAGCAAAGCACCACTGGATTCCATGCAGTCCACATCTGCTCAGACTGTGCCTCAGGCATTGGTCTACCTCAGCCTCCGACTTGCTATTAATACATAGCATCTTACAGCTTCAACAGCATGCTGGCTATAACATAGAACTGATAGAGGCCCAACATGGCCACTAAGAGAATTATACAAGTAACACTACCCTGGCTCTGAAACAGCTCAGCCAAAACCCCTCTCACTAGCAAAAGTAGGAATGCAGGTTAGGAAGACAAACCCATAGCCAGGCTCGGTGGCAGAGAGCTGCTTTAGCATTTGAAACAAGTTTCTCTCCCTCACACGTGTGCACACAGACACACACCACCACCACCACTACAACTGCCACCACTATGAGCTAGCTTCACATTCCCAAATCTCTGCACCTCACTTTTCCTTCTGATTCTGAAGATGACACATGAAGCCAGTCAAAAGCCATGCTCTTCGCATGAGTGTACGGCAGGGAACCCAGACAAAAGGGCCACACTGCAGGTGTGCTCTTTGGCTAGGACTACATGGAAATCCCTGGAGGAGGGCATGGCAACGCAATCCAGTATTCTTGCCTGGAGAATCCCTTGGACAGAGGAGCCTGGCAGGCTGCAGTCCATAGGGTCACAAAGAGTCAGACCCAACTGAAGTGACTTAGTGCAGGTGCCCACACATGGAAAGCCCAGGCGCCATCACAGGAGCCAAGATGGTTTTCACTGGTTCCGCACCTCGGCTCTGTTACTCCACCTGCAGTCGTGTTCTGATCTACACCATAGTTAGGATTCCCTGACACTCGTGCCAGCAGGCCTATTCCACTTGCTCCTTTTCTCTGTGCTTAGCAAAAGCCAAGGTAAAAATAACTTCACGCACGTTATTCCACACTTCAAGCTAATCAATGCTTTGAGTGACTCCTCCCACCCAAACAGAAAAACAGGGCATAGAAAAATGTGACTACTGGAATGTCACATTCTTTAAAAAGCAAACAAACAACAACAACAACCAAAAAAAAAAAAAAAAAACCCAGAACTGGAGAGACCCCAACTATACTACCCCAAAGAGTAGTTTTCTTAGCATGAAGACCGAGCCCTGTCTGTGCGTAAGTTGCTCTCTCAAAAGAATGACGTTCCAAAGTTAGATCGAGGCAGGTAGGAGAGAACACAGCAAAATGGGCCTGATCTTTGAGACCTTAGTCCCAATCTAGACAAGACGCAGAGAAAATGGAAAAGTCAAAAGGGTGACCAGTCTGCATGCTGGAATCCAGTGTTCCAATAAAACTCACTCCTCAGAGTTAGCAACATTCAAAAGTTCTCCAGTGGGGACGACAGAGGATGGATGAGATGGTTGGATGGCATCACTGACTGGATGGACGTGAGTCTGAGTGAACTCCAGGAGCAGGTGATGGACAGGGAGGCCTGGAGTGCTGCGATTCATGGGGTCACAAAGAGTTGGACACGACTGAGCGACTGAACTGAACTGAACGGTTGGCTTTAAATAAAATAGCCAAGTGCAGGAGACCACGTGTGAAGAAGAGGTGAGTCCCACGCACCAAGACTATCTGGCTTCTCCGCATTCGGGAACAGTAGTTTCTCCTACCGCCTGGGCCTCTCCAAACTGCTCTTCCCTGGCCCAGCTGCCCCCAACCCAAATTCAGAACCCCGTGCCATGGGTGGGCCCTGTCATACCGGTCAGGTTGGGGACAGTTTTATTCCACCCGCGCTGGAAACCTCAAGCGAGACTCTTGACAAATCCCTGAAGCCCAGAACCGGGTCCCAGGGGGGCGGGGGCGGCGGCGCCCCGCTGCTGGTTAATTGGAGGAGTGCACTGGAGCCGGGGGTGAGGCTCAGCATCCGGCCTTTGGCCTGTGGATGGTACTGGAGAGGGCACCTTTAGTTCCCACTAGCGAGACGCCACTGTCAGCGTACCCCAGGGGAATGCCTGAGTGACCTCGGTGGCCGAAACGAGCTCTGGCGTGGGGGCCATAGCCGACCCTAGTGCGGCGCCAGGGCCGGGGGAGGTGCGGCAAGGTCTAGGGTGAACGGAGAGGACCAGGGGAAGAGCCCCAGCGCATCTCTGGAAACCCTGACTCTGCAGGGGCAGACGGAGCGACCCAGGCCTCCTGAGCATCCCCTCCCCAAACCCCGCCATGGGTCCCGCGTGGCCCTGCCTACAGGCACCCAGCTCCCGTAGGCCCGGCCGGCCGGCCCGCCGATACGCAGCGGGACGTGGCTGCCGCTCTGCAAGCAGAGCGGAGGGCATTTACCGGGATCCTGGGGTGCTGCTGCGTCTCCACCTGGGTTCTGCTGGCGTACCCCGGTTGCCGCTACTGCCGCCGCGTCTTTCCAATCGCCGCAGTCTCGACCGGCAAAGCTCCCAGTCGCTCCCTACGATTGTAGCCCGCGAGGCCAGCTGTTGAATGACTCGCGTCGAGCGCACGGGGAGCAGAAGCGTCCCCGCTGCATCCAAGTCAGCGACGCAAGCGCGCGTCCCAGTGCCAACGCCCCGTGCGCCCCTCGCCCCGCCGAGCTCGCGCAGCCGCCTCCGGACTACTGGCTGCGGACTCCCGGCTTCAGGCTAGCCCGCCTGCCAGCCAGTTCCCCTTGGTGGGCTTTAGCTTAGCCAATTGCCTTCCCTCGTGGACTCCGCCCCCCTCGCTGCCATCCCTCAACGTGCCCTCAGGACCAATGGCAACAATAGACTAGTCCCGCCCCTTGTATTCCCTGGGGGCCAATCGCCTTCTCCAGAGAATCAATTCAAGTAACCCCGCCCCTCTCGTGCGGCAGAGCCCGAGCCAAAGTTTATCCCACGGTGCGGTTGCTCCTGAGGATTGCAAGGCTTTGCCCTGGCTCCCCCAACCCCCCACCCCTGAACGAAGTTACAGCGATTTAGAGCCTGCAACTCACCTGGTCTGCAGACCGCCACGCGAGCCAGTTGCTTTGAATAAAATAGTATAAGAAAGCGACCGGGAGAGGTACCGTGCACCTCATTCATTCCTGATGTAAGACTGCTGAGAAATGTGCACCCGCTTGGCCAGAACTTACACATTACAGGGTCAGCAGGAACCTCGAAGGTCATCGATTGACTGACTACCCTTGCACTGAGTGGTTTCGCTTTGAGTTTTTGGTTTTCTTTTCCCACATACAGGGTCCCTGTCCTCTAGTCTGAACAACTCCCAGTGACAAGAACGCACTAGCCCTGCAGACTGCTGCTTGTGTCTCTGCCTCATAGCTTGAGGCCAAGTGAAACCAGCCCCCTGATAACTTCACACATAACCAAATTTGCCCCTCTTCCCAATGGTGGTCCAACAATTTGAAGACAAACCTGGTCCCACAATTCTACCAGACTAGAGTCTACTCCAGAGACCCAGGTTCAAGGCTCTGCTTTCAGTTT
>SJYW01033345.1:16623-35527 GCA_006410735.1 Raphicerus campestris
AATTCACAAATAAACTGATAATAGATACAAAATTGCCTTTCCACTACATAGCAAATCAGTTGTCTGTATGCTGGGAAAAAAAATGTACCTGTCTGTAAACAAGTATCATGTGTGTTTCTCTGGGTTATTTACAATTTACAGAGCTGTAGACTAGTGCAATGACAAGAGAAGGCAGACATCATTAAGAGAAGTGGGTAGGTGACCCTTTTTAAACATCTGTTACAATTTAACATTAAACATTGAAATATTCCTGAACACTGTCATTATATTGCCTGGTTTAATTCAGTAATTCTTCAAGCATTAAAATTTCCCTAGTTAGATTCCATAGCTTGGCTTATAATCTAAAAAATAAAAAATGGATTACTAACTACTATTAATATGTTGCCAACTTTAGAACAGTGAATCAATGAGATGCTAAAGATATTTAACTGTAGAAAACTCTTAACATATAGTTTGATGAGACAGGCACTGTCATTCTCATACTAATGATGATGAAACTTAAACTTAGTGATTATTTGGCCTGCCTAAAGAATTGCAACTGCTGAGCTGAGTTAGGATGCAGTTGCTAATTTGTTACTGATTCAGTAACTAATTCTGAATATTTTGTCTTTCTATTTTCTCTTTCTATTTTACAAGCAACTCTTAGAAGTTCCTTTGTTCCTCAGAGACAAAGTTGCTTCTCAATGTATGAGAGATAAGTACTTTGACTCCTCTAACTAGGCAAAGTTTCAACTGAAATAGAAGTACTTTAATTTGTTGTGCAACTAAAAAAATACTGCAAAGTGGAACAGAAGTGAGTTATTCAGTTTGCTATATGCAATATGATTAACCATGATCATTCACATTGTGAAAGATAAGAGGTAAATGAAAGTAAGAGGTTCAGAGGTTAGAATTCACCCACTGGTTTGATGCTGTGTCATTTAATGTGGAAAATGATAGCTTTAAGGAGTAGAAGCGGTAAGTTATCAGTTCAACTGGAAATATGTACACTTTCCGTACTTACTGTTCATATGCCTAGGGGTTACCAAGATGCCCAGGTTGATTTAGAATTAATGTTCTAATTACTTTAGCCATTTTCATATTTTTTTCTGACTCTTCAGATTATTATAAACGTCAGTACCTTGTCAAAATTCCAACCTCCAGGAACCCTGCAGAGAATGGAGGTGGAGAACAGCACTGTGAAGACACAGTTCTTTCTCTTGGGATTCAGTGACCACCCAGAACCCATCTACTCTGTTACCCTCATGGGGAACCTGGGGATGATTTTATTAATCACAGCCAGTCCCCCTTTGCACACCCCTATGTACTTTTTTCTCTGCATCTTGTCTTTCGTAGATGCCTGCTACTCTTCAGTCATTGCCCCCAAGTTACTTGTGGACTTAGTTTCTGCTAAGAAGACCATTTCTTACAATGGCTGTGCTGCACAGTTATATTTCTTCTGCTGTTTGGTGGACACAGAGTCTTTTCTCTTGACTGTCATGGCTTATGACTGGTACCTAGCCATCTGTACCCCCCTGCTTTACACCGTTGTTATGTCCAAGAGGATTTGCTGCCAGCTTGCAACTGGAGCATTTCTGGGAGGCACCATGAGCTCACATATTTGTCCACACCACAAATATATTTCAGCTGTCTTTCTGTGCCAGTGAAATTAACCATTTCTTTTGTGACACCTCCCCTCTCTTCTCTGTCCTGCACTGACACTTAACATCCATGACATTGTACTGGTGGTCTTCGCTAGTTTAGTGGAAGCCCTCTGCCTTCTAACAGTTCTCCTCTCCTATATCCTCATCATAACAGCCATTCTTAAAACAGAATCTGCTGACGGAAGAAGAAAAGCACTCTCCACTTGTGCTTCCCATCTGACCATGGTCTCTATCTACCACAGTACCCTGATCTTCATTTATTTGTGCCCTGGCACTGGCCATTCAATGGCTATTTATAAAGTGACCTCTGTGTTCTATACATTGATTATACCTATGTTAAATCCCTTAATTTACAGCCTTAGGAACAAAGATGTAAAAAATGCCTTCAGGAAAATGATTAGCAGAACATTTCTTTCTTAACAAAGGATGAAACTGAGGCTGACAGCCCTTCTACCCTGTTTCTTGACCTTTGTTCTTTAAATCTCTAAAGATTCTGAGAGCTGAAGCTCTAGTACTTTGACCTAAGTTCCTATAACCCACCAGTACAACCTTCTGAATGTTTCCCATTATTTTCAACTGTGCCTAAATTGAGTGTAGGGAGCAGGCCTTATTGACCTTAATCTTCTCTCCAAACTAAGGAAGAGTAGCAATAGGGTCTCTTTGCTGTTTTACACAAAAGGTCTTTTTTAGACCTCTTTTCTCTGTTCCTGAGAGGCCCTAGTGAGGTATCATGTGAAGAGCAATTGCTCTATCCACGTCAGTTAAACTTACTTCCCTAAAGGCTCCATTTTTTGTTTAAAAACAATAAGCTTAATAGACATGCTCAGTCAGGAGAGAGTGTTACGGTATCAAATTAGTTTTGTTTGTACACTTTTTATGTACTTGCATCACCCTGTAAATATTCCATCATAACACATAGAAGTAAGTAGAAAATAAATAAATAAGAATCAATAAGAAACCTCCCTCCATGTCTAAATATTCCATAAAAGCATGACACTTAAAATCCTGTTCACCACTTTTTCTACTATGCCACTTACAGTGTTTGACCTGAGAATTCAATTCAAAAATACTTATTGAACAACAAATGAATGAGTGTAGCCAGAACAATTAATATAAAATTGAATCCTTGTAAACTGATCAAAAAATTTCTCTTTTCTTTGATTTTATCCTACCATGTTCACTTTAGGTGGTATCTATTTGCATATGTTTTATTTTGCCCTATACAGAAATGAGAGTCAGAGACAGGAATTATTTGTTGTAAAACTCTTCATTCTGCCTTAATTCCTCTTCATTCTGCCTTAATTATGTCAGCATATCCCCTGATCCTCCAAAGGACATGAAAGAGGATGCCATCTCCTCACTGGGTTCATAGCATTACACTAGTTAATAATGAAAATAAGTAAACGAATAAATTGAAAGGTCCCATAATATAGTTTAAATCATAAGCCACATATGTTAATTCATAAACCATATAGGTTAAATCATNCCCTCTGCCTTCTAACAGTTCTCCTCTCCTATATCCTCATCATAACAGCCATTCTTAAAACAGAATCTGCTGACGGAAGAAGAAAAGCACTCTCCACTTGTGCTTCCCATCTGACCATGGTCTCTATCTACCACAGTACCCTGATCTTCATTTATTTGTGCCCTGGCACTGGCCATTCAATGGCTATTTATAAAGTGACCTCTGTGTTCTATACATTGATTATACCTATGTTAAATCCCTTAATTTACAGCCTTAGGAACAAAGATGTAAAAAATGCCTTCAGGAAAATGATTAGCAGAACATTTCTTTCTTAACAAAGGATGAAACTGAGGCTGACAGCCCTTCTACCCTGTTTCTTGACCTTTGTTCTTTAAATCTCTAAAGATTCTGAGAGCTGAAGCTCTAGTACTTTGACCTAAGTTCCTATAACCCACCAGTACAACCTTCTGAATGTTTCCCATTATTTTCAACTGTGCCTAAATTGAGTGTAGGGAGCAGGCCTTATTGACCTTAATCTTCTCTCCAAACTAAGGAAGAGTAGCAATAGGGTCTCTTTGCTGTTTTACACAAAAGGTCTTTTTTAGACCTCTTTTCTCTGTTCCTGAGAGGCCCTAGTGAGGTATCATGTGAAGAGCAATTGCTCTATCCACGTCAGTTAAACTTACTTCCCTAAAGGCTCCATTTTTTGTTTAAAAACAATAAGCTTAATAGACATGCTCAGTCAGGAGAGAGTGTTACGGTATCAAATTAGTTTTGTTTGTACACTTTTTATGTACTTGCATCACCCTGTAAATATTCCATCATAACACATAGAAGTAAGTAGAAAATAAATAAATAAGAATCAATAAGAAACCTCCCTCCATGTCTAAATATTCCATAAAAGCATGACACTTAAAATCCTGTTCACCACTTTTTCTACTATGCCACTTACAGTGTTTGACCTGAGAATTCAATTCAAAAATACTTATTGAACAACAAATGAATGAGTGTAGCCAGAACAATTAATATAAAATTGAATCCTTGTAAACTGATCAAAAAATTTCTCTTTTCTTTGATTTTATCCTACCATGTTCACTTTAGGTGGTATCTATTTGCATATGTTTTATTTTGCCCTATACAGAAATGAGAGTCAGAGACAGGAATTATTTGTTGTAAAACTCTTCATTCTGCCTTAATTCCTCTTCATTCTGCCTTAATTATGTCAGCATATCCCCTGATCCTCCAAAGGACATGAAAGAGGATGCCATCTCCTCACTGGGTTCATAGCATTACACTAGTTAATAATGAAAATAAGTAAACGAATAAATTGAAAGGTCCCATAATATAGTTTAAATCATAAGCCACATATGTTAATTCATAAACCATATAGGTTAAATCATATATTAACACAAATATAGTTCTCTCTGTACGGGAGGAACAAAGTTTTAGTTATATTAGCATGCTATATATAGTGATTATGGTATCTATGAAAGTATGAAATAAATTAGAATAATATTCTAAACAAAATTTTAACAGTGGTTATCACAATTGTGTAGTGCTAAATTATTGTATGCTAGTTAATCCCTGAAATATTTTCCAAAAGCTTAATTGCAGATTCTATTCTGCCTGTGTTCAATTAGCAATTAATCCAGTTGTGAAAACAATACAATTTAACGTTCTCAGAAGCATTCATTTTATCTTAGGTTGTGGCCATGAAAGGAACATGGAGGCACTCTTTATAATTTTAGTAGGAGAGAGCAATTGCTTATACAGATTTTTATTTAGGTTAGGTCCTGTTCACTTATGTTCAATATGCCTTTGGTGCTGATGATTTCATAATCAAGGTATCATTTGAAGGAAACAACATATTTTAAAAGTTGGAACTTTCAGCAGATTATTTGAATTAGAATTCTAATATGAATTGGAATTTTAGACAAATGTATTTTATTGTTTCTTCAATATTTTCTCTCATGATTTCAAATTATTTATAGTTCATAGAATATAGCACATATCAGGAACTCTCAATCACTGTCTAAAACTCTTCACAACCCAATGAAATTTATTAGGAACATGTGAAAGTATTTATATCTGCAAACATTAGACTTCCCAGGCAGTGCTGAGCCAGAAATTTCTCGACAGTGTAAGACTTCGAAAACTCAGTTCCTGGGGTTTTTTTTCATTTCAATTTTTTTTCTTCTCAAGTTACCATCTCACTCTTTTTTCCACTTTCCAGGCATTCAGAGGAATGCCTCCCTGATCTGGTAACATAAAACATTCAAACCCAGGACAATACAATCATGAGCTGCTGTTTAATTTATCAAGGAGAAAAGCTCCAGGTAAACAATTAGCTCCTAAACATATATATCTGGCCCCTAAATAATGGCCTGGGTTCTTAAGAAAGTGTCAGGGAACAGTGTCACAATGTTTGGAAAAACTGAGAAACTTGGGGATCTAAGAAAGCCATAAAAATGACAAACTGGATGTTGTGAAGTTTAAACTAATTGGTCAAAAATGACGCATATTAAAGTTACAAGTCAACCAAAAATGTACAGATCAATACTAATAAATATATAAAGCTGTTGTAATCTCCACCTTTTGGGGGCTCTCCTCGCCCTGTCAGTGTGTATGCTAAGGGCTTTGCATCTCTATGTTTTAAAATAAACTTTGCCTATGTGAGTGTTTGCTAGTTTGTGGAGTTCATTCCTTGGCTCCACTAACAGAACCTGGTTTCCTGTTTCAGCACCAGTGATAAGGAATCAGCCCACCAGTGCAGGAGACGCAGGAGGTGTGGGTCAATCCCTGGGTTGGGAAGGTTTCCTGGAATGTGGAATGGCACCCCACCCCAGTATTCTTGCCTGGGAAAATTCCATGGACAGAAGAGCCTATGGCTCATGGGGTTGCAAAGAGTTGGACATATCTGATCATTATAATAACAAAGCCCATTCATATCATGTAAAATTAGCTTCACTGACCATTTTTCAAATATATATGTAATTTTAAAAATCTTTATCGTTTCAAAGTTTTGGTTTAATAGTGTTTACAGAGGATATGCAGAGTATATCATGAGAAATGCTGGGCTGGAAGAGGCACAAGCTGGAATCGAGAGTGCTGGGAGAAATATCAATAACCTCAGATATGCAGATGATACCACCCTTATGGCAGAAAGTGAAGAACTGAAGAGCCTCTTGATGAAAGTGAAAGAGGAGAGTGAAGAAGTTGGCTTAAAGCTCAACATTCAGAAAATGAAGATCATGGCATCCAGTCCCATCACTTTATGGCAAATAGATGGAGAAACAGTGGAAACAGTGTCAGACTTTATTTGGGGGGGCTCCAAAATCACTGCAGATTATGACTGCAGCCATGAAGTTAAAAGATACTTGTTCCTTGGAAAAAAAGCTATGACCAACCTAGATAGCATATTAAAAAGCAGAGAAATTACTTTGCCAACAAACCTATGGTTTTTCCAGTAGTCAGGTATGGATGTGAGAGTTGGACAGTAAAGAAAACTGAGATCCGAAGATTTGATGCTTTTGAACTGTAGTGTTGGAGAAGACTCTTGAGAGTCCCTTGGACTGCAAGGAGACCCAACCAGTAAATCCTAAAGGAAATCAGTCCTGAATATTCTTTGAAAGGACTGATGCTGAAGCTGAAACTTCAATACTTTGGACACCTGACATGAAGAACTGACTCATTGGAAAAGACTCTGATGCTGGGAAAGATTAAAGACAAGAGGAGATGGGGACAACAGAGGATGAGATGGTTGGATGGCATCACCTATGAGATAGACATGAGTTTGAGCAAGCTATGGGAGTTGGTGATGGACAGGGAAGCCTGGCGTGCTGCAGTCCTTGGGGTCTGAAAGAGTCGGACAGGATTGAGCAACTGAACTGAAGTGAAATTCAATACAGGGATATAACTACAGACACAAATGACATCATTATAGTATTTAGTGAGGTTTAGAAAATGAGTTACCATCATAATTGAAATGGATGGCAGGGGGGAAAAGTCATGTAGGACTTAATTTTTGAGGGAAGCTTCTTCTTTCTTTTCTTTTCTTGCTTTCTTTCTTTTTTTTTTTTTTTTTTTTTTTTTTTTTTTTTTTTTGAAAAAGCCTTTTCAGTGTGAACACAATTTGGACAGTTAAGCTTCAATCTGCATGTGGTTGCTGTTGTTTAGTCACTAAGTCTTCTCTGACTCTTCTGTGGCCTCATAGGCTGTCACCATGCTCTTCTGCCCATGCAATTTCACAGGTAAGAATACTGGAGTATGTTGCCATTTCCTCCTCCAAGTGATTTTTCTGACCTGGAGATCAAACCTGTCTCCTGCATTTCGCAAGCAGGTTCTTTATCACTGAGCCTCAGAGAAGACTCTACCATCTACACATACTGCCATGGAAATCAAATTAATTAACAAAGAATCTCAGTGAATTTCATTTATAAAATTTCACAAAAGAATGCTGCAGTATATATCAAAAGCTTAACCAGTATTGAGTAAAACAGTAATAACAAAATGAGAAACAAAGAGTAAGAATATGAAATGCAGAATATAATATGAAGGGTAAATCTACTCCTGAGAAAAAAATATAAAAGTTCAAATTTATTTTATTTAGCCTGTTTCTTATTGGTAGATATTTAGATTATTTTCAATAGCTTGCCCCTGATGCTGGGAAAGAGTGTAGGTGGGAGGAGAAGGGAACGACAGAGAATGAGATGGTTGGATGGCATCACCAACTCAATGGATGTGAGTTTGAGTAAGCCCTGGGAGTTGGTGATGGACAGGGAAGCCTGGCATGCTGCGGTCCATGGGGTTGCAAAGAGTAGTATACTACTAAACAAATGAACTGAACTGAATTGATTATAAGCTCTGATGCAATGAATACTTTTAAAGTGGTAAACTTTTGCAGTTCAGTTGCTAGACTTACTGGTTTAAATGATACTTGCATATTTAATTTTCAAATTCCAGGTGAATTATATATTTCATTCAAATAATAGTGAATTATCTTCCATAAGGAAGACTAATTTAAACTTCCACCAACAATGAATGAGTATGAAAAAAAATCAACCTTAAAATGGTAAAGAATTAGACATATGTAACAGGGCCTGGCTCTAATATTAGACTCTGGCCCCATTTTGTGGTTGAGGCTTCATTGCCTGTAGAATTAGGGAACACCCATATTAAACTGACTTTTCCATTAGTTAAAACTAAAGGTCAAGAAACAGGGTAGAAAAGTTATCAGCCTCAGTTTCATCCTTTCTTAAGAAAGAAATTTCCTGCTAATCATTTTCCTAAAAGCATTTTTCACATCTTTGTTCCTCAGACTGTAAATCAGGGGGTTCAGCATAGGTATAATCAATGTATAGAACACAGAGGTCACTTTATCAGTATCCAGTGAATGGCCAGCACTGGGACGCAAATAGATGAAGATCAGGGTACCATGGTAGATAGAGACCACAATCAGATGGGATGCGCAAGTGGAGAATCCTTTTCTTCTTCCGTCAGCAGATTCTGTTTTAAGAATGGCTGCTATGATGAGGATATAAGAAAGGAGAACTGTTAGAAGGCAGAGGGCTTCCACTAAACTAGCAAAGACCACCAGTACAATGTCATGGATGTAGGTGTCAGTGCAGGACAGAGAGAAGAGTGGGGAGATGTCACAAAAGAAATGGTTAATTTCACTGGAGCAGAAAGACAGGTGAAACGTATTTGTGGTGTGGACAACTGAGCTCATGGTGCCTCCCAGAAATGCTCCAATTGCAAGCTGGCAACAAATCCTCTTGGACATAATAACGGTGTAAAGCAGGGGTTTGCAGATGGCTATATACCGGTCATAAGCCATGACAGTCAAGAGAAAAGACTCTGTGTCCACCAAACAGCAGAAGAAATATAACTGTGCAGCACAGCCATTGTAAGAAATGGTCTTCTTAGCAGAAACTAAGTCCACAAGTAACTTGGGGGCAATGACTGAAGAGTAGCAGGCATCTACGAAAGACAAGATGCAGAGAAAAAAGTACATAGGGGTGTGCAAAGGGGGACTGGCTGTGATTAATAAAATCATCCCCAGGTTCCCCATGAGGGTAACAGAGTAGATGGACAGAAACACAGCAAAAAGAACACTCTGCAGTTCTGGGTGGTCACTGAATCCCAAGAGAAAGAACTGTGTCTTCACAGTGCTGTTCTCCACCTCCATTCTCTGCAGGGTTCCTGGAGGTTGGAATTTCAGCAGGGTACCGATGAGGATGTTGATAATAACCTGAAGAGTAGCTACAAAGGAAAATAATTAAAGTAGTTAGAATAGTAATTCTAAATCCACCTGGGCACCCTTACACCATAGGCATAAATAAAGTAAGTTTAGTATAAGCTTTTCAACTGAAATACTTTTTTTTTTAATTAGTTAATTGCCTTTTTTTTTTTTTTTTTTTTTTACTGTTTGGCAGAGACATGTAGCTTACAGGATCTTAGTTCCCTATGAGCAACGGAACCCATCTACTTTATACTGAAAGCACAAAGTCCTAACCACTGGATGGCCAGGGAATTCCTTGAGATAGTTTATTTAATTGAATTGATTGTTTATATTTCTATTTGTTAAATTTGTTACATTTTTTTTTCCATTAAAAGAGACAACATCAAAACAGCGGGTGAACTCTGAATTCCTTAATTTCATCAACTCTCTCATCTGTCACCAACTTCAAGTGATTGAGGTTAGTTACATTGATACATAGCAAACTGAGTAACTAGCCTCTCTTTCCCTTTGTGGTATTTTTATTTACACAACAAATAGATACATTTCTATTTCAGTTGAAGCTTTATACATGTAGAGGAGTAGAAGTTCTATATTTCTCACCTTGAGCTGAGAATTTGCCTCTGAGGACTAAAGAAACTAGTTAAAGTTTCTTGAAATCCACTGATGAAATAGAAGGAGGTAAGATTCACAATTAGTTATGTAAGTAACTAAATCCTAACTTTGCCACTTAGCAGTTATAAAATCTTCCTCAGGCCAAGTAATCACAGAATTTTACCTTCATCACCTATAAAATGAAAAGGACAATGCCTTCCTCATCAAATCGTATTAAATTTCCTTCTAGGCTCAATATCTTCACCATCTTGTTCATTCACTGTTCTTTTTTTTATTTATTTATTTTAATTGGAGGCTAATTACTTTACAATATTGTATTGGCTCTGCTACACATCAACATGAATCTGCCACGGATGTACACATGTTCCCCATCCTGAACCCCCCTCCCACCTCCCTCCCCATACCATCCCTCCAGATCATCCCAGTGCACCAGCCCCAAGCATCCTGTATCGAATCTGGACTGGCAATCTGTTTCTTATATATTATACATGTTTCAATGCCATTCCCCCAAATCATCCCACCCTCTCCCTCTCCCACAGAGTCCAAAAGACTGTTCAATCCATCTGTGTCTCTTTTGCTGTCTCACATACAGGGTTATCAATACCATCTTTCTAAATTCCATATACATGCGTTAGTATACTGTATTGGTGTTTTTCTTTCTGGCTTACTTCACACTTTGTACAATAGGCTCCAGTTTCATCCACCTCATTAGAACTGATTCAAATGTATTCTTTTTAATGGGTGAGTAATACTCCATTCTGTATATGTACCACAGCTTTCTTATCCATTCATCTTCTGATGGACATCTAGTTGCTTCCATGTCCTGGCTATTATAAACAGTGCTGTGATGAACATTGGGGTACACATATTTCTTTCAATTCTGGTTTCCTCAGTGTGTATGCCCAGCAGTGGCATTGCTGGGTCATAAGGCAGTTCTCTTTCCAGTTTTTTAAGGAATCTCCATACTGTTCTCCATAGTGGCTCTACTAGTTTTTATTCCCACCAACAGTGTAAGAGGGTTCCCTTTTCTCCACACCCTCTCCAGCATTTATTGCTTGTAGACTTTTGGATCGCAGCCATTCTGACTGGCATGAAATGGTACCTCATTGTGGGTTTGATTCGCATTTCTCTGATAATGAGTGATGTTGAGCATCTTTTCATGTGTTTGTTAGCCATCTGTATGTCTTCTTTGGAGAAATGTCTGTTTAGTTCTTTGGCTCATTTTTTGATTGGGTCATTTATTTTTCTGGAATTGAGCTGCAGGAATTGCTTGTATATTTTTTAGAATAGTTGCTTGTCAGTTGCTTCATTTGTTATTATTTTCTCCCATTCTGAAGACTGTCTTTCCACCTTGCTTATAGTTTCCTTTGTTATGCAGAAGCTTCTAAAATTGGCAACATAGTAATTCTGCAGAATTCCATATATCTACTTCATGTTATTTGAAATCCAAGCTAAGAAATACAACTAGAGAAATCCAAATGCTTGCATATTTATTAAATTCATCTAGGCAATACAATACTAATATTCAGGAATATTGGATAACCCCTTTGATTAAATTACAGGCACAATAATAACTGTAGATTCTGCATTGCTCAACACCTATTTTTCTGCATCTGTTCTCTTTCTAGGTAGATTAGGCAAATTCTGGGTAAATGTGTGTATCTGACATTAATGCATTTGCATCCTATAATTTTTAAAGTAAATTTTCTCATCTAATTTAATTCTTACAGTTCTTTAAACAGTGCTAATCATCACTCAGTTTTATTGAGGAGGAACTGACTATTTCAGCCCAATGAATAGTCCAGGACTGCATAGCTTTGCAATCAAAGAACAGGTCCAGAGTTTGGACATTCTGTAAGCTGGACATTCTTCCATAAACACTACCTTCCCAGAAATGGAAATGTTAGAAATGGTGGAGCTTAAAAGATTACTATAAATAATATAGCTATTTCCCCAAAACTCAGTGTGCTCACCTGCCAGGGAAGTCTTTAGTCACTTTTTCTTTTTATTCTTTTATTTTAATTTCTTTAAGCTTTTTATTTTGCATTGAGGTATATCTGATTAACAAACAATGTTGTGGTAGTTTTAGGTGAACAGAGAAGGACTCAGCCATAACATGCAAGTGTCCTTTCCCCCTCAAACTTTCATCCATCCAGGCAGCCACATAACATTGCACACAGTTCCCTGTGCTATACAGCAGGTCCTTGCTGATTGTCCGTTTTCACTACAGCAGAGTGTGCATGCTCACCCCCAGGTCCCATTCTCCTCCTGCTACTCTTTTCCACTGGCAACCGTAAGGTCATGCTCTGAGCCTATAAGTCTCTTCATGTTTTTATACGTTCATTGTATCAACTCTTCTTAGGTTCCGCATATAAAGGNTCTTTCAATTCTGGTTTCCTCAGTGTGTATGCCCAGCAGTGGGATTGCTGGGTCATAAGGCAGTTCTCTTTCCAGTTTTTTAAGGAATCTCCATACTGTTCTCCATAGTGGCTCTACTAGTTTTTATTCCCACCAACAGTGTAAGAGGGTTCCCTTTTCTCCACACCCTCTCCAGCATTTATTGCTTGTAGACTTTTGGATCGCAGCCATTCTGACTGGCATGAAATGGTACCTCATTGTGGGTTTGATTCGCATTTCTCTGATAATGAGTGATGTTGAGCATCTTTTCATGTGTTTGTTAGCCATCTGTATGTCTTCTTTGGAGAAATGTCTGTTTAGTTCTTTGGCTCATTTTTTGATTGGGTCATTTATTTTTCTGGAATTGAGCTGCAGGAATTGCTTGTATATTTTTTAGAATAGTTGCTTGTCAGTTGCTTCATTTGTTATTATTTTCTCCCATTCTGAAGACTGTCTTTCCACCTTGCTTATAGTTTCCTTTGTTATGCAGAAGCTTCTAAAATTGGCAACATAGTAATTCTGCAGAATTCCATATATCTACTTCATGTTATTTGAAATCCAAGCTAAGAAATACAACTAGAGAAATCCAAATGCTTGCATATTTATTAAATTCATCTAGGCAATACAATACTAATATTCAGGAATATTGGATAACCCCTTTGATTAAATTACAGGCACAATAATAACTGTAGATTCTGCATTGCTCAACACCTATTTTTCTGCATCTGTTCTCTTTCTAGGTAGATTAGGCAAATTCTGGGTAAATGTGTGTATCTGACATTAATGCATTTGCATCCTATAATTTTTAAAGTAAATTTTCTCATCTAATTTAATTCTTACAGTTCTTTAAACAGTGCTAATCATCACTCAGTTTTATTGAGGAGGAACTGACTATTTCAGCCCAATGAATAGTCCAGGACTGCATAGCTTTGCAATCAAAGAACAGGTCCAGAGTTTGGACATTCTGTAAGCTGGACATTCTTCCATAAACACTACCTTCCCAGAAATGGAAATGTTAGAAATGGTGGAGCTTAAAAGATTACTATAAATAATATAGCTATTTCCCCAAAACTCAGTGTGCTCACCTGCCAGGGAAGTCTTTAGTCACTTTTTCTTTTTATTCTTTTATTTTAATTTCTTTAAGCTTTTTATTTTGCATTGAGGTATATCTGATTAACAAACAATGTTGTGGTAGTTTTAGGTGAACAGAGAAGGACTCAGCCATAACATGCAAGTGTCCTTTCCCCCTCAAACTTTCATCCATCCAGGCAGCCACATAACATTGCACACAGTTCCCTGTGCTATACAGCAGGTCCTTGCTGATTGTCCGTTTTCACTACAGCAGAGTGTGCATGCTCACCCCCAGGTCCCATTCTCCTCCTGCTACTCTTTTCCACTGGCAACCGTAAGGTCATGCTCTGAGCCTGTAAGTCTCTTCATGTTTTTATACGTTCATTGTATCAACTCTTCTTAGGTTCCGCATATAAAGGATGTCATATGATATTTCTCATTCTCTGTCTGACTCATTTCACTCAATGTGACACTCTCTAGGTCCATCCATGCTGCTGCAAATGGCACTATTTCATTATTTTTAATGGCTGAGTAATATCATTATTTTTAAAAACATTTTTTTTCCTTCTCCCTTAAAGTCAGCCCTCTTATCTGCCAGAATCCTTTTGCTTGTGTATTGACAGTTGTTGGTATCAATGCATTACCATAAAATAGGACAGATAATATAATATAAAAATCAGTCCAGCTGTAATTGATATATAGCTCCATCCATTCTTTAAACATAAATAATATACAATAAGCACAGTGTTTAATTCTGATTCCTAAGCAGAGTCCAGTAATGGTGAGGTTTGTTTTAAGGTTTGCTGTTGTTGTTGTTTAGTTGCAAAATCTTGTCCTACTCTTTTGTGACCCCGTGGACTATAGCCCACCCGGCTTCTCTGTCCTTGCAGTTTCCCAGGCAAGAATACTGGAGTGGGTTGCCATTTCCTTCTCCAGGGGATCTTCCTGATGCAGTGATCAAACCCATGTCTCCTACATTGGTAGGCAGATTCTTTAACACTATCATGTGTCAAACATTAGGTTTTTGTTTCTGTTGTTGTTTTTGTTAGATATATTTTCAGAATTTAAAATCTGTATTACCCTAAGTATGTTTATCCTCAAAACATCAGTTTCTATGTGTAAAATAAGTGAGCTTCCCTAGTGCCTCAGAGAAGAAAATCTGCCTGCAATGCAGCTGACCTGGGTTTGATCTCTAGGTTGGGAAGATCCCTTGGAGAAGGAAATAGGAACCCACTCCAGTATTCTTGCCTGGCCAAACCCATCAATAGAGGAGCCTGGCAGGTTATAGTCCATGGGATCTCAAAGAGTTGGACATGACTGAGCTGTTAGTAAAACAAAAAACAAAAAATAAGTAAGATAAGCACTTAAAATCCCATCAAGTTCTAATAGCCTAGGATTAAAGTAAGAACACTTACCAGATTATTCTTTTTCATTCACCTTCTTATTACACTGTTGTCTGTATCAGTTCATTTTTCACTGGAAAAATCAATTTTAGGACTTAAAGATTTAAAAAGAAAAACTGATCCATTGTTTAATTTTTGCAACCCCATCCAAGTGGATCTTCTGTGTTCATAGAAGAAATCTGTGCCTTCCTTAGGAAGGCTGCAGTTCCTTAATAGGGGCAATGCAAGATCTTTTTATATATTGCTTTGAAGCTTTTGAGATTAGCTTTCTAATCTCAGGTCTCAGGATCACACTCTGATATCCAAATCCCAATGGAAAAACTTACCTGAGCAATTAGAGTTCTACTGAGGAGTCGAGTACACACAAAGGAAATGATTTAATGTGTTTTTTTTATATCTTAAGAACATCTCAAGCAAAAATATATTATGACTTTCAAAATGGTAGATTGTTATACATAAAACTGGAGGATGATAGTTGCTATCTGATTTGACCTGTTCAAAGCAATTTATCAATTAATAGAAGTTCTATGTGACAGGACAGTGGTGAACTGAAATGAAGCCAAATATACCCATACACGAATTGAGAATTAGAAGATGTTTAAGTAAACATTGTCAGTTGAAAAATAATATAATCACAACCTGAAAGTAGATATTTTACTTGGTGGGAATGTTAAGGCCTCTGAGACCAGGAGGCAGCATCTCAGTAGTCATGAGAAAACCACTCAAGGAGGCAGGAGGGCAAGTCAGGCTATACCCAAGTTTGCAACAAAGGGGACATGGAATTGGAACATCAGAGATTATTGTGAGGTAGAGAAAATCAGATATCAAGTTAAGGAGTTTATTTTTCTTCTGCATGTGGAAAGATGCAAGCTTCTGGGCTCACTGAATTCATTCTTTTCATATGCACTTCAGCTCAGTCACTTAGTCCTGTCCAGACCCCATGGACTGCAGCACGCCAGGCTTCCCTGTCCATCACCAGCTCCTGGGGCTTGCTATCTGGGGCCAAATTCTGTCTCCCAATTGTTTGCATCCTTAATTCCTCACTCACCTTAAGGCGTGGCCGATGTGGCAGATGGCTGCTGCTTGCATTCCCTGAGCTCTCAGCAAACAGCTGTGCGGGTGGCAGCGTCTGCTGGCTCTCAGGTTTGGGAGCCCTTATTCACATTTGGAGGCCAGAAATCATGGATGGCTGTGACATTTCTTGTTTATGGATATGACAGCAGACATTTAATTACACCACATGAGAAAGTCAATGATGAATGAAACTGACTCCAATATGTGTTATCTGTGCATCACATTCAAGTGGAATTTTGGCCATTCAAGGTCAGAATTGACCTGATAATCCTAACTCAATACAAACATTTACTCTAAGTATGTGTGCCAGCTGGTGTTCTGGATACAAAACATAGAAAGGGAGGGTAAATGGAACTGCATATGAAGAATTTGGCAAACAGAATACTGAATGAGAGACAAAACAGGAAAAAAAATAAGAAATTGAGTGGAGATTGAAAATTTCATGGCATGATCAAAGGACTGAAATGAGAGTTAGAGCAATGTTGCCTCTGTGTGTGTGTGTGTGTGTGTGTGTGTGTGTGTGTGGCCTTCCTTGGCGGCTCAGTGATAAAGAGTCTGCTTGCCAATACAGGAGCCACAGGAGACAGGGGTTCTATCTTTGGGTTGGGAAGATCCTCTGGAGGAGGAAATGGCAACCCACTCCAGGATCCTTGCTTGGATAATCCAACGGACAGAGGAGGCTTGTGTGTTACAGTCCATGGGATCACAAAGAATCAGACACAACTGAGTGAGCACACAACACAGTAAAATGAAACACAATAAAATTATAAACGAATGAGAAATCCACACAAATTCCTACAACTTGCAGATAAGAGCGGCCAGATTATTTATGTGAAGCCACGTAAAGAGATACAGAAGAACCTTTCTGTGTTTCCTTTTCAGACAAGTCAGAGGAGCAGTCAGTGTGCCCCTGTTACTCCAGATGAGGCAGAGGGGAGCCTCGTACAGTGGATGGTGCACTGTCTATAAAGCCAGCCCAGCTCACCCATGGCAGTGGAAACTACACCACAGAAAGGGTTCTGTCTATGCAGATAAGTGGTGATACAGGCCTTGACAAATGCAGGCTTCCAGCGGGGAAGAAGGAAATGACAGCCTGAGGGTGATGAGAACCAAATGCTTTGTTGTAAACAGCAGGAAATGGTGTTGGGAATGCAAGTGTATGCTAAATTAATTGTTTTTTCCTGCATTGGCAGGCAGATTATTTACCCTCTTAGTCACCAGTGTATATATATATATATATATATATATATATATATATATACATATATATGGGCTTAGCAGGAGACACTGGTTTAATCCCTGGCAGAAAGATCCCCTGAATAAGGAAATGGCAGCCCACTTCAATATACTTGCCTGAGAAATCTCATGGACAAAAAACATGGTCCATGGGGGTCACAAAAGAGTCACATGTGACTTAGTGATTAAATAACAACAAACATATGCAAAAAAAGTGATATGAAAGACTTTGCTGTACACTGTAACTAATACAACTTTGTCAACCAATTATATTTTAATTTTTGAAAATGGATTTCCAAGACCCTGAAATTGTGTTTCATTTTTACAGCTGGATTTATTGCTAATTAGATACCAGGAGAGCAAAAGTTTAAAATTTTGTTTAGAATATTATTCCAATTTATTTCATAGTTATGTAGAGAGATGGCATAAATCATTACACATGGCATGCTAACATAACTACTGCTTCTTTCTTCCCAGGCCACCCACCCATAAGGGGAATGTATTTTTATTAATAGCTCTTCTTTTATATCTTAAATTATATCAACAGAGCATTCAGTTGCTTTTATCTTTTTCTTTTTTTTTCAATTTTAACTAGTGTAATATTATGAACCCACTGGGGAGATGAAATTGTCCAATGGAAAAAAATGTAAAAACTTAAAGTTGAGAGTTATATTTTATTTGGCAGACATTCTGAGGACTTCAAGCCTGGAACACAGCATCTCAGATAATGCTAAGAAACTGTTCTGAAGAGGCAAGGGGGAGCCAGGAGAGACAGAAGATTTTGCAACAAAAATCAGATAATCAGAACACCAAAAGATTATTGTTAATAAAAGAAAACCAGATAAACTAAAGAATTTAGCACTTTTCCTGTATATGGGAAGATGCAACAGTTTGGGCTCTCTGACACTGTTCCTTTGATATGCACCTTAGCTATCTTGAGAGCCCTTGGACAGCAAGGGGATCCAACCAGTACATCCTAAAGGAAATCAGGCCTAAATATTCATTGGAAGGACTGATGTTGAAGCTGACCCTCCAATGCTTTGGCTACCTGATGGAAAGAAGTGACTCATTGGAAAAGACCTTGATACTGGGAAAGATTCAAGGCAGGAGGAGAAGGGGTTGACAGAAGATGAGATGGTTGGAATGGCATCACTGACTCAAGGGACATGAGCTTGAGTAATCTCTGGGAGTTGGTGATGGACAGGGAGGCCTGGTGTGCTGTAGTCCATGAGGTCACAAAGAGTTGGGCATGACTAAGCAACTGAACTGAACTGAACTGAACTGAACTTAGCTATCTGGGGCCAGCCTATCTTGAGAAAGACTATTCTGGGCTTTCTCATCCTGAGTCTCCTCAGGGCTCACTGACCAGGCAGCTGTATTGTGACAGCTTCATGACTACAACCTCCTTTGTTTACTAATGTGGCAGGCAATAGTTTTCATTAACAAAGTCCTCTCCAATGGCTTCTGGAAAATCAGGGGATGTTTGGTGATAATAACTGAAGCAGAATGGAGGAAACTGAGCAGATTTTTACATCAAATAATTCTTGTCCCAGATTCTCATTCTTGCCTAAGGCAAAAGAAAACAGTGCAGATGGATTTCACCTAAAGTGAACAGACTAGAATCAAATTAAGGAAATGATTTTTTTTTTTAAATTTACAAAGATTCAATTCTTTATTCTTTTTGACATTGTCAATTTTCTTTTATTTTATTTCATATTTGAAGAGGAATGCATTACTTGGTTTTACATGTACTTATCAAAAT
>SJYW01033347.1:0-11550 GCA_006410735.1 Raphicerus campestris
AATAGTCATGTATGGATGTGAGAACTGAGCACCGAAGAATTGATGCTTTTGAACTGTGGAGTTGGAGAAGACTCTTGAATGTCATTTGGACTGCAAGGAGATCCAACCAGTCCATTCTGAAGGAGATCAGCCCTTCGATTTCTTTGGAAGGAATGATGCTAAAGCTGAAACTCCAATAGTTTGGCTACCTCATGTGAAGAGTCAACTCATTGGAAAAGACTCTGATGCTGGCAGGCATTGGGGGCAGGAGGAGAAGGGGACGACCGAGGATGAGATGGCTGGATGGCATCACTGACTGTTTGGATGTGAGTCTGATTGAACTCCGGGTGTTGGTGATGGACAGGGAGGCCAGGCGTGCTGCGATTCATGGGGTCGCAAAGAGTTGGACACGACTGAGCGACTGAACTAACTATCCATGTAAACTCTGTATGTCAAGTTTAGAGGGCAATTAATGGTCAGTCATTTTAAAATAATAGAAAATGCTGGTGATTGCTGTGTGGTCAATAAACAAAAAAATTCTAATGATAGAAAATTGATATGGTGCCAGGTGTGCCAGAAGAGGAAATGAATAATATTGACAAGAGCACATTTGAAAATCCTTGCCAGTGAAGTGAAAGATCCAGAATTGCTTCTCTAATTTCTATTGGTATCCCTCTAAAAAGCCTGTTTATTTTCTATCATGCTTCTTTTAACCATCCAAACCTGACCCCAAATATTAAGTGTTTAGCCTTTGAAGTGGCCATTTTTTTTAGAATATATTAGAAAAAACATCAGTGCCATTCTGTGCTTCTTGGTATGGCCTTCAAAACCTGTTCTTTTCTTCTGAGCACTTGCATTTTGTACCAAGTGTGATGTTTTATTTAATAGGTTTTCAATGGAGGTACTGCTTTGGTAATAAGAATTAGTTTGCCTCTTTCCTGGTCTTCCATCATAGTTCTGTAGAACTAATTTGAGGACTACTTCCCAGCTCAGTTCAGAGAAACAGAGTAAGACAAGAAGCTGGTGCAAAGCCTGCTATGTAGCAGTGATGACAACAGCCTGGACGGAAAAGTTGCATGCTGATCTCCAGCCTTTTACAGAAGCTAGGGGTTGAGTTGCTTTGAAAGGACAAAGTCTGGCTTGGAGCCATCTGTTTCCAAAGAGCTTTTCTTGCTCTTGAGCTTGTCAGATTTACTGAGGCCAGTCTCGGTTCATGAGGTAAGGGAAGCCCATTTGTAATGCGGAGGCAGTGTCCAGTCACAGGTGAAAAATCTTGCAAAGAACAGGAAATACATAACGCATACTCAATCACATTATTTGAAAGTATTTGTTAGTTCGTTTGTTCATTTCCATTTTAATAAAAAAGTAAAAAAACAAACAACAAGAAAAGAAACCATAGCTCAGCTACATTTAAACTTCTATGGAACCATGTCCTTCATTTTCCTCAAAATAGGAATACCTCTTATGTTACACATCATTTGAGCCACGGGCATAGAGGTGGCTGCTCATTTATTTTACTCCCTACCCCTTCCCAACTTGGCTTAGAAAAAGAAAGCACCTTTGTCCCCTTTGAACTCAAGTAAGGCAGGCACAAGTCTGACATGGGATAACGTCTGCAAAAGAACTGATTAAATCTGTCTTNTTTTACTCCCTGCCCCTTCCCAACTTGGCTTAGAAAAAGAAAGCACCTTTGTCCCCTTTGAACTCAAGTAAGGCAGGCACAAGTCTGACATGGGATAACGTCTGCAAAAGAACTGATTAAATCTGTCTTTCTTCCTGAGATGAAAAGGATCTTTAAAAACAAACTGAGGTTTTATATCTGTAGGTATTAAATTCTCCCCTTGCATTTGCTTTAGTTCAATGTACCATCTGTGTGGTTTATTACATCTTTCATGTAGCAGATCTAAAACCTTCTTTGTGAGGTTGAAGATAATGGCATCGTGTGCTGTAGATTTTACAGATCTGCTTTTAAGCCTGCAAGCAGCCCTTTGCAGACAGAAGCTGCTGTGCTGGTGTGAAACATTTCTTTTGCTGGCTGTGGTTTAGTTCTCCAGTCACTTTAGGAATTGCCTCTTACAAATAAAAATCTTTGATGGCTATTTTTTCCCCTCTCTGTCAGGCTTAGAGCAGAAGTTGCCAAATTTAAGGGTAAATAAGAACCATCTGGAATTTTACTAAAATGTTGACCTGGGATCCTCAGCTGAGACACTGATATTGTGGGCATGGAAATGGAACCCAGGACTCTCTTTTACAAGTGAGCACTCAGTTGACCCTGATGAAGGAGGTCATTTAGAGAAACACTGGCCTTTTTAATTCTGGCCTTTAGTCCTAATTTAATTCTGGAACAAAGATAACATGTGATTGTTAAACACCTTTCTTTGAACGATATTTTCAAGGTCTAGTTGATGAGTTATCTTACTCCAGATTGTCATAAACTGAACAATAAATTATTTTTTAAAAAATGAAAAAAAATGGTTTAAAAGGAAGTACAATTCCTTTTAAAGTAACATTTAAAAGGAAGTACAATTCCTATTGTAGCTTTGAGAACTATGCACAAACATGTAATAGAAAAGCAAATTAATTCTATTGGTTTGATTACAAAGCAGTAAAAATAATTTCATAAAACCTGATTATATGATATGAAATCCAATTCTTAAGTGTCTTGGTGAATACAAACCGATAGACTTTAGTGTAGATTAGTTTCGTAAGTAAGATTTTGTTGTCTGTTCCAGCTTGTTGGCTGTCAAGCAAGCATATACTCCATGCAGAGATGGCAAAATGCCTACTGTTCTGTGGTAAATCTTGATATGCCCTCCACTGAGAAATCTAACACAATACACCCTTTTCTCTTGTGGTTCAGTTCATGGGTTGTTAAAAGGGAAGATGATAGTGGGCCCTTTCTGAAAACACCTGGAGACCCTTTAGTGAAGCCCAAGAATGGAAAGGAGAAGAGGAACCATCAAAAATATTCTGGTGGACCACACAGTGATGCTGCTCAAACCTGAGTGACCAGCTGCTGGTAACGCTGCCAGCTTTGAGGAACTGGCAGCCTGTCTCCAACATCTGGAAAAATGATGGACATCTGCCTTTTGTAGTTCCATGTGTCATAAACAGAACTCTGGTTAATTATGTTAATTTTGATTTACACATGCTTGCCTGGTTCCTAGTGTCAAAGTTCTTGGGAATTTCCAACCATGTGAAATCTAATGTTGCTAAAAAAATTAACTTTTTATCTTTCAATCAATCAATAATAACTATACGGGATCTCAGCTAGTAAAGAATCCTCCTGCAATGCAGGAGACCACAGTTCCATTCCTGGGTCAGGAAGTTAACCTGGAGAAGGTATAGGCTACCCACTCCATTATTCTTATGGTAGCTCAGATAAAGAATCCACCTGCAATGCGAGAGACCTGGGTTTGATCCCTGAGTTGGGAAGATCCCCTGGAGGAGGGCATGGCAATCCACTGCAGTATTCTTGCCTGGAGAATCCCATGGACAGAGGGGCCTAGTGGGCTACAGTCCATTGGGTTGCAAAGAGTTGGACACAACTCAGTGACTAAGCACAGCATAGAAATTAGAGAGCGCAATGGAGTGATTAACAGACTCGAGTTTGGTTTAGAATGCCTAGATTAATACACTGATTCCGTTAGTTTCTTCTTGTTAGTCACTGAGCATTTTGATGCAACGACCTGTGGGTCCACATTGTGGTGTATACAATCGAGATAGGAGTTAATCACATCTATGGTATGAAGTATTAAAGCATTCTTAGGAACTCAAATCAGTTAACATGTGTGAAGAATTTATCATAGTGCCTCACAAAGAACAGGTGCTCAATAAACCTTGGTTTTATTATTGATGCTGTTGCCATTGTTAGAGAAAACAGGTGGAACGGTGTCATTCTTAATTTGAAATTGTTTTTAAACTATATTGAGTTCTTTACATATAACAAAATGCACACATTTTAAGTTTATTAAACGTATTGAGCTGTAGCTCAATAATTTTTGACTCATGACTATACCTGTGTAATCAGCATTCCAATTAATGTTGTAGATTATCTCCATTGTCCCAGAAAATTCCCTAGTATGCTTTGCAATCTTTCACCTCCTGCCCTTATCCCAAGAAACAATCTGATTTCTATAACCACAGCTTTATTTTGTCTGTTTGAGAACTTTATATGCAAGGAATCATACAGAATGTATTCTTTTGTGTCCAGCTTTTCCCACTCAATATGATGTTTTGAAATTCATCTTTGTTGTATGTATTGGTAGTTTGAGCCTTCCTATTGCTAAGTACTCCATGTTCTTAAAATATTACAATCACAGGTAGACGGACCAATAGATTGTTTCATATTTATCAGTATTTTGCTACCAGGAATAAAATTGCTCAAAGTGTCTTGTACGTGACTTTTTGTAAATATGTCTTTTCATTTATTTGGGGTAAATGCCTAGAAATAGGATTGCTGGGAGATAGGATATATGTATGCTTAAATTTATAAGAAACTGAAAAGTATTTTTCTAAAGTGGCCATTATTTTTTAAACTCCCACCATCAGTGTATCAGAGATACGTTTATTCCATCTCCTCAACACTTGGTATTATGAATTTTAATTTCAGTCATTCTAATTAGTGTGAAGTAATATCTTATTATGGTTCTAATTTGAAGTTTCCTAAAAAGTAATGATCTATAAAAAAAGTAATAATCTTGAGTATCTTCCTATTTATGTTTTGGAAATTCCTATTACTTTTTGGTCTGGTCAAGTCTATCACTTTTTTTTATTGGTTTGAACTTTTATTACTGAGTTGAAGGGGTTCTTTATCTAATCTGAATATACAAAATATATTCTGAATATATTTTATAATATAGACATAAAATATTTTACAAATAAAATCTGAATATATAGAGTTTATTATTTCAGCCTTTTTATTGTCTTAAATGGTGTTTTTTTAGAAACACTAGTTTAATTTTGATTAAGCATAATTTATTGTTTTTTCTTATGGTTAGAGCTTTTTATGTTGTAAGAAATCTTTGCCCACCTGAATATTGTAAAGTTATTCTATGTTTTATTCTGGAAATTTTATAGTGTTAGCTTTATATTTAGGCAGAAGTTGAGTTTTGGTTTCTTTTCTATGTGATTCAATTTTTCCAGCATAATGTGCTAAAGAAATTATTGTTCTTCCATTGAATTACCTTGCTACTTTGTAGAAAAGATCAGTTGAGCATATAAATATTTGTCTGTTTTTGGACTCTCTATTCTCTCATTTATCTATTTGTCTGTTTTTACACTGCTACCACATTTTCTTGACAAATACAACTTATAACATACTTTGAAATGAGGTAGCATAGGTCCTCCAGTTTTGTAACTCTTTATCAGAAAATTTTGGATGTCTTTTTGAAAATGAGGAATAATTTAACTGCTTCAATCCTCCTAATTATTATAGAATCAACTTGTTGATTTATCTAAAAATACTGAGGGAATTTTAATTGGTATTTCATTCTACCTTTTCATTCCTTCAAGGATAATGGACTCCTTAACAGCATTCCAGCCCATGAACATAGTATAACCCTCATTTATCTGAATCTTCTTGAACTTCTCCCAGGAATGTTTTGCCTTTTGTTTTCCTCCCCACTTGAATGGTTCACTATAACAATGGGAAACCAGCACCTGGTCCTGGGAAGGCATTGGGGGTGGGGGAGATCCAGGATCACCTCCTGTGGACCCCCTCCTGGTGTGATGCCAGGTATGGTTCTGAGCTCAGCAGCAGACCCCCGCCAGTGGCCGTCTACGTCCCCTCAGCCCTCAGGCTACAGGAGGTCAGTGCAGATCCAGGATGGGGTTGCCTCCTGTGATCGGGGGTGCCCACATACATGGCCCTCGGCCCCCGTCTGCTGCCAGTCTCTGTCTCTCTGTGTTGTTTTGCTGTAGTCTAGTCAGTCTAGTCTGACTCTTTTTGTGACCCTATCCCACCAGGCTCCTCTGTGGGATTTCCCAAGCATGAATACTGGAGTGCCTTGCCATTTCCTTCTCCATGTTTTGCCTTTTTAATGTAGAGAACTTGCACATCTTTCATTTGATATATTTCCAACTTTTTTTTGTTTGTTATTGTAAAACATATTTTACTTTTTTTTTCCACCTGATCTTCTCTATTTTTCAATATGTTGTATACTATGACTTAGCAAAATTTACTTTGCTAACTCTAAAGAATCTTTAGTAAATTTCTTAGTAAATCTTTGGTAAAAATCTCCATGAACAATGATGTCTAAAAATAGTTATATATCTTCCTTTGCAATCTTGAATGCTTTTCCTTTTTCTTCTTTTTGGTTTATCTTTGGCAAAGATCGCCAATACAATGTTATTAATAAATAGAAGTGCTGAGTTCAAATATCTAAGCCTTTCCCAATCTCAGGGGGAATAATTGCTATTAAATATGATAGTTAGTCTGTTCAGTTCAATCACTCAGTCGTGTCTGACTCTTTGCGACTTCATGAATTGCAGCATGCCAGGCCTCCCTGTCCGTCACTAACTCCTGGAGTTCACTCAAACTCACGTCCATCGAGTCGGTGATGCCATCCAGCCATCTCATCCTTTGTCATTCCCTTTTCCTCCTCCATACATGACCACTGGAAAAACCATAGCCTTGACTAGATGGACCTTTTTGGCAAAGTAATGTCTCTGCTTTTGAATATGCTATCTAGGCTGGTCATAACTTTCCTTCCAAGGAGTAAGCATTTTTTAATTTCATGGCTGCAGTCACCATCTGAAGTGATCAGAGATCCTCTTTATCAAGTTGAAGAAATCCCCTTTTTTTCCTAGCTTACAAGGGTTTTTAGCATAAATGACTGCTATATTATATCAAATGACCTTCCATGTTTATTGAAATAATCATGTAAAAATTTTCTCAAAATTTCCTGGAATCAATTATACTTGGTCATGATATATATTCCTTTTAAGTACTAGTAGATTTAATTTGCTGATAATTTGTAAGTTGTGTGTGTGTGTATGTCTATATTTATGAGCTGTATTAGTCTCCATTTTTTTAATGGTAATATTTTTGTCAGGTTCAGTAGTTCTCATAAAACAAATTGGGAAGCATCTACCTCCTCTGTTTTTTAAAAGATCTTGTGAAGATTGATATTTCTTCCTTAGATGTTTGATAGACATCAACAGTGAGGTCATCTAAACCTGGAATTTTCTTTTTTAAAAGTTGTTTAATTACATCAATTTTTAAAATAGGCTATTCATATTTTTCATTTTCACTTGTGTCACTTTTAGAAAGTTGTATTATTCAGGCAATTTTTCGATTTACTGAAGCTATTAAATTTATTGGTATAAAGACACTCATAATATCTATTATGATTTAATGTCTGCAGGATATATATTGATGTACCTTCTAGCAATTCTGTCAGGTCTTTTATATCCTTACTAATAGTTTTGGCTAGTTATTCTATCAATTATTTTGAGAGGGGCATTAATTGAATTTGTCTATTTTCCCATTACTTCTGTTCTTTTATGCCTCATTCACTTTTAAGCTCTGTACTTAGATGAGTACACATTTAGAATTATGTCTTCCTGATGAATAAATCTTTTTATCGTTATAAAATAACCCCCATCTCTGGTAATACTTCTTGTGTAGAAATAATCTAGTCACATTGAATTACTTAGACTTAGGGATTGGATAATATGTTTATTTACATCCTTTTTCTTTCAACTTTTGTGTGTCTTTATATTTAAATGCATCTTTTTCAAACAACATCAATTGAGTCTTAGGCTTTCAACTAGTCTGACAATTACACTATAATTTTCTTTCTAGGATTTCAGTCTAATTCTTCTGATAGTTTTCTAGCTATAGCTATTGGTATTATTTTTTAGTGGTTTCTTTAGAGATTAAAAGATATATCTTTAACTTACAAAAATTTGTTTGAGTTTATATTATTACACCATATGTAATGTAAGAGCCTTCAGTTCAGTCACTCAGTTGTGTCCGACTCTTCNTGGACTCTCTATTCTCTCATTTATCTATTTGTCTGTTTTTACACTGCTACCACATTTTCTTGACAAATACAACTTATAACATACTTTGAAATGAGGTAGCATAGGTCCTCCAGTTTTGTAACTCTTTATCAGAAAATTTTGGATGTCTTTTTGAAAATGAGGAATAATTTAACTGCTTCAATCCTCCTAATTATTATAGAATCAACTTGTTGATTTATCTAAAAATACTGAGGGAATTTTAATTGGTATTTCATTCTACCTTTTCATTCCTTCAAGGATAATGGACTTCTTCTTAACAGCATTCCAGCCCATGAACATAGTATAACTCTCATTTATCTGAATCTTCTTGAACTTCTCCCAGGAATGTTTTGCCTTTTGTTTTCCTCCCCACTTGAATGGTTCACTATAACAATGGGAAACCAGCACCTGGTCCTGGGAAGGCATTGGGGGTGGGGGAGATCCAGGATCACCTCCTGTGGACCCCCTCCTGGTGTGATGCCAGGTATGGTTCTGAGCTCAGCAGCAGACCCCCGCCAGTGGCCGTCTACGTCCCCTCAGCCCTCAGGCTACAGGAGGTCAGTGCAGATCCAGGATGGGGTTGCCTCCTGTGATCGGGGGTGCCCACATACATGGCCCTCGGCCCCCGTCTGCTGCCAGTCTCTGTCTCTCTGTGTTGTTTTGCTGTAGTCTAGTCAGTCTAGTCTGACTCTTTTTGTGACCCTATCCCACCAGGCTCCTCTGTGGGATTTCCCAAGCATGAATACTGGAGTGCCTTGCCATTTCCTTCTCCATGTTTTGCCTTTTTAATGTAGAGAACTTGCACATCTTTCATTTGATATATTTCCAACTTTTTTTTGTTTGTTATTGTAAAACATATTTTACTTTTTTTTTCCACCTGATCTTCTCTATTTTTCAATATGTTGTATACTATGACTTAGCAAAATTTACTTTGCTAACTCTAAAGAATCTTTAGTAAATTTCTTAGTAAATCTTTGGTAAAAATCTCCATGAACAATGATGTCTAAAAATAGTTATATATCTTCCTTTGCAATCTTGAATGCTTTTCCTTTTTCTTCTTTTTGGTTTATCTTTGGCAAAGATCGCCAATACAATGTTATTAATAAATAGAAGTGCTGAGTTCAAATATCTAAGCCTTTCCCAATCTCAGGGGGAATAATTGCTATTAAATATGATAGTTAGTCTGTTCAGTTCAATCACTCAGTCGTGTCTGACTCTTTGCGACTTCATGAATTGCAGCATGCCAGGCCTCCCTGTCCGTCACTAACTCCTGGAGTTCACTCAAACTCACGTCCATCGAGTCAGTGATGCCATCCAGCCATCTCATCCTCTGTCATTCCCTTTTCCTCCTCCATACATGACCACTGGAAAAACCATAGCCTTGACTAGATGGACCTTTTTGGCAAAGTAATGTCTCTGCTTTTGAATATGCTATCTAGGCTGGTCATAACTTTCCTTCCAAGGAGTAAGCATTTTTTAATTTCATGGCTGCAGTCACCATCTGAAGTGATCAGAGATCCTCTTTATCAAGTTGAAGAAATCCCCTTTTTTTCCTAGCTTACAAGGGTTTTTAGCATAAATGACTGCTATATTATATCAAATGACCTTCCATGTTTATTGAAATAATCATGTAAAAATTTTCTCAAAATTTCCTGGAATCAATTATACTTGGTCATGATATATATTCCTTTTAAGTACTAGTAGATTTAATTTGCTGATAATTTGTAAGTTGTGTGTGTGTGTATGTCTATATTTATGAGCTGTATTAGTCTCCATTTTTTTAATGGTAATATTTTTGTCAGGTTCAGTAGTTCTCATAAAACAAATTGGGAAGCATCTACCTCCTCTGTTTTTTAAAAGATCTTGTGAAGATTGATATTTCTTCCTTAGATGTTTGATAGACATCAACAGTGAGGTCATCTAAACCTGGAATTTTCTTTTTTAAAAGTTGTTTAATTACATCAATTTTTAAAATAGGCTATTCATATTTTTCATTTTCACTTGTGTCACTTTTAGAAAGTTGTATTATTCAGGCAATTTTTCGATTTACTGAAGCTATTAAATTTATTGGTATAAAGACACTCATAATATCTATTATGATTTAATGTCTGCAGGATATATATTGATGTACCTTCTAGCAATTCTGTCAGGTCTTTTATATCCTTACTAATAGTTTTGGCTAGTTATTCTATCAATTATTTTGAGAGGGGCATTAATTGAATTTGTCTATTTTCCCATTACTTCTGTTCTTTTATGCCTCATTCACTTTTAAGCTCTGTACTTAGATGAGTACACATTTAGAATTATGTCTTCCTGATGAATAAATCTTTTTATCGTTATAAAATAACCCCCATCTCTGGTAATACTTCTTGTGTAGAAATAATCTAGTCACATTGAATTACTTAGACTTAGGGATTGGATAATATGTTTATTTACATCCTTTTTCTTTCAACTTTTGTGTGTCTTTATATTTAAATGCATCTTTTTCAAACAACATCAATTGAGTCTTAGGCTTTCAACTAGTCTGACAATTACACTATAATTTTCTTTCTAGGATTTCAGTCTAATTCTTCTGATAGTTTTCTAGCTATAGCTATTGGTATTATTTTTTAGTGGTTTCTTTAGAGATTAAAAGATATATCTTTAACTTACAAAAATTTGTTTGAGTTTATATTATTACACCATATGTAATGTAAGAGCCTTCAGTTCAGTCACTCAGTTGTGTCCGACTCTTCGCGACCCCGTGAATCACAGCACGGCAGGCCTCCCTGTCCATCACCATCTCCCGGAGTTCACTCAGACTCACGTCCATCGAGTCAGTGATGCAATCCAGCCATCTCATCCTCCGTCACCCCCTTCTCCTCCTGCCCTCAGTCCCTCCCAGCATCAGAGTCTTTTCCAGTGAGTCAACTCTTCGTATGAGGTGGCCAAAGTACTGGAATTTCCTTCCAAAGAAATCCCAGGGTTTATCTCCTTCAGAATGGACTGATCCTTGCAGTCCAAGGAACTCTCGAGAAAGAGTCTTCTCCAACACCACAGTTCAAAAGCATCCATTCTTCAGCACTCAGCCTTCTTCACAGTCCAACTCTCACATCCGTGCATGACCACAGGAAAAACCATAGCCTTAACTAGACGGACCTTAGTCGGCAAAGTATACTATCTAGGTTACTCATAACTTTTCTTCCAAGGAGTAAGCGTCTTCTAATTTCATGGCTGCAGTCACCATCTGCAGTGATTTTGGAGCCTCCAAAAATAAAGTCTGACACTGTTTCCACTGTTTCCCCATCTATTTCCCATGGAGTGATGGGACCGGATGCCGTGATCTTCGTTTTCTGAATGTTGAGCTTTAAGCCAACTTTTAAACTTTCCTCTTTTACTTTCATCAAGAGGCTTTTTAGCTCCTCTTCACTTTCTGCCATAAGGCTGGTGTCATCTGCATATCTGAGGTGATTGATATTTCTCCCGGCAATCTTGATTCCAGCCTGTGTTTCTTTCAGTCCAGCGTTTCTCATGATGTACTCTGCATAGAAGTTAAATAAGCAGGGTGACAATATACAGCCTTGA
>SJYW01033347.1:14296-25166 GCA_006410735.1 Raphicerus campestris
CAGTTGTGTCCGACTCTTTGCGACCCCATGAATCACAGCACGGCAGGCCTCCCTGTCCATCACCATCTCCCGGAGTTCACTCAGACTCACGTCCATCGAGTCAGTGATGCAATCCAGCCATCTCATCCTCCGTCACCCCCTTCTCCTCCTGCCCTCAGTCCCTCCCAGCATCAGAGTCTTTTCCAGTGAGTCAACTCTTCGTATGAGGTGGCCAAAGTACTGGAATTTCCTTCCAAAGAAATCCCAGGGTTTATCTCCTTCAGAATGGACTGATCCTTGCAGTCCAAGGAACTCTCGAGAAAGAGTCTTCTCCAACACCACAGTTCAAAAGCATCCATTCTTCAGCACTCAGCCTTCTTCACAGTCCAACTCTCACATCCGTGCATGACCACAGGAAAAACCATAGCCTTGACTAGAGGGACCTTAGTTGACAAAGTAATGCCTCTCCTTTCAAATATACTATCTTGGTTGGTCATAACNCACAGTCAAAGGCTTTGGCATAGTCAATAAAGCAGAAACAGATGTTTTTCTGGAACTCTCTTGCTTTTTCCATGATCCTTACAACCGTATAATTCCAATTACATTTCCTCTATGCTTTGGGACTGAGTAATAACCCTAGTACTATGCTTTGGGATATTGATGTGGTATATTTACTTCTGCATACATTTTGAGCCCCAAAATGCATTAATATTAATTTTTATCTTAAATAGTTATAAATAATTTTTAAAAAGAAAAACTAATCTTGTATAATTACCCACCTGTTTCTTATTTCCATAGTTCTTCATGGCAGTGATGTTCTTCAGTGCTGTTCAGATGGTGGTTTGGCTTCTTAATATCACATCTATTGTATGCATAGAAATGCTGGTTTGCAAGGGTGAAGTGCTAGCTTTGGTCCAGTTCCCTAGATGAAAAGCATTTATATATATATATATATAGGTCAAGTGATTTATAAGGGAAGTATTCTCAGAAGAAAGGCCCCAGTTGAAACTGGATAGGCCAAGAGGAAAGTATGACTCTGGTTTCAGCTGGAGGTTAGGTTCAATCTGATCCCACCAGGAAGATTTGGGGCACACATTGTATATAGATTTAGTTCTATATTGAGCAAGGGTGATGACCTTTTGTACCTTGTGTCAGTCACTCATTGGCTGACTTTCCTCCTTTCCAGAATGGAGGAGAATGTAGACTCCTGGGCCAGGTGGCTCCTGTTGGCTGAGGGCTATTTTCTAGTGAGGGGGCCAGTGTGAATTTTTAATTAGGCAAGATCTAGCTGGGGCACCAAGTCATCCACTGTAGGGCTATACCTTAAGATGCAGTACATTCCTTAAACCAACAACTACTATCTATTGGGCTAGTGGTAAAGAATCCACCTACTTATGCAGGAGATGCAAGAGATGTGGGTTTGATCCCTGGGTTGGGAAGATTCCTTGGAGTAGGAAGTGGCAACTACTCCAGTATTCTTGCCTAGAGAACCCCATGGACAAAAGAGCCTGATGGGCTACAGTCTATGGGGCTGCAAACAGTCAGACATGACTGAGTGACTGAGGACACTCTCCAGTAGATAGAGTAAATATGTTGAGAAATCAAGGGGTCAAAGCAGAAGTGGGCCCATGTACTCTACCTTACAGTGAACTGCTTAGGGGGAAGTTATGTTTCTTGTCACAAATTTAGGTTCATTGGGTTTAGAGGTCTTGGCTATTAGTGGGGATAGTAGTACCCAAGGCACAGAGTTAAGAGAGCCGGGGAGATGGGGTGGGAAGGGAGGTGGGAGGGGGCTTCAACACTGGGAGATCGTGTACACCTGTGGCTGATTCATGTCAATGTATGGCAAAACCAATACAGTACTGTAAAATAGAAAAAAGTATTAAATAAATTTAAAAAAATAAAGATGCAGCCTACGTGAGTTCCCCATGCATGCACAAGGGCAGACATAAAGGGAGACGTACCAGCAGATGTGATTTATCCTAATATTCATGAAAAGGTATGACAGCTGTTATGTGTTGTGCCTGGTAGGATGTGTGTGGTACAATGGTGAGCTGGGGTATTTTGGGATATCTTTGTGCCCCATTTTAGTTGTATATGCGCATGTAAAGCAGTCATGGTCTGATGAGGTCAACCCCTCAGGGATGAGAATCTGGGTCATTCCACTAGGCAAGTTATTAGAAGTGCTATCCTGGTCTGATGAAAAGTTAGAAGACAAGCATCAGTTTTCTGTCAGAGATCAACTGCCACAGTGGGGACCCTATTCATTCCAACAATATGTCCCTTCTAAATTTTCATAGGAATTAACATCATAGTACCCTGGAGACACTGTAACCGGCTGGAGTGAACTTGATGTGAGAAAAAAATGCATCTCACTGGTGCAAGCAGTGGGCTGTAATAGTTTAAGTCAGAGCTGCTCAGGGTTGGAGAAAGTTCCTCTGATAAGAAAGAGACCTAAGCAATTCAGAATTCAGTCAGAAGGATATGAGAGATTTCTGTAAAGAAAACTTATTCTACTGCCATCTGACTTTTATTCTCATTATTCTCTTGAATTTTTTCTTTTAAAGGTCTTTAATGAGGCCAGTATTTCAGTATTTAATGGTCAGTTTTCAGACTTATTTTGCTCAACATCATTTCATACAGTTAGTGATTCTCTTTTCTTTGAAACATATATATATATATATATATATATATTTTTTTTTTTTTTTTTTTCTACTTGACCTCCAGGATATCACTCTCTTGGTTCATCTTCTATCTCCCTGCTCACTCTTGAGTCTTCTTTGTGGGATCTCCCTTGATTTCCCCCTTATACAAGTGACATCCTGAGGCTCAGCCTGGCCTGCCTTTTCCTCTCTGCTACCTTCATTTGCTTGGTGATATCATCCAGCCCACATATATATGCCCAACCTGGCTGTCCTCTATGCATTCGAGACTCATGTATCCAGCTACTTAATATTTCCTCTGGGGTCTCATTGCCACAGTCTGAGTCAAGTCTAGAGTACTGCAACAAAATCTTGCTTCCATCCTTGTGGTCTTTTCTCCATATGGCAGCTAGAGTGACCTTTTAAACACATAGGTCAGATCATGTCACTTCTTTGCTCCAAACCATTCAATTGCTTCACTGATCACTTGGAATAAAATGGAACCCCTTCCCATGGCCAATGAGGCTTTGCATGTTCTGAGCACCACTCCATCCTTTGCCCCCACCTCTCTAATCTCATCTCACTCTTAATCTTGTTTGCTTTTCTCCAACCGCACTGGCTTTCTTGTTGATCTTGGAATATGCCAAACATACTCTTTCCTCAGGACCTTTGCCCTTGTTTCTTTTGCCAGAAAAATCTCCCCTCATTCATTCATGGACCGGCCCCTCCACTTCCTTTCTGCCTCTGTTTAAGTGCCAGCTCCCTGGCATCTATAGAGAATAGCATGGCCTCTCCCTTTTGCTTCATTTCCCTACTGTAATTCACTTTTCTTCTTCTTCTTTTAAAAACATCTTTTATTAGCAACTGAGAAGACAATAAATATGTTAGAACTTGACTTTTCTTTCTTTTTAAAAAAATATTTATTTATTTGGCTGTGCTGGGTTTTAGTTGTGGCACGTGGGATCATCAGTCTTCGTTGCAGCATGCAGGATTCTTTAGTGGTGGCAGGCGAACCCTTGATTGTGGCATGTGGGATCTCGTTCCCTCACTACGGATTGAACCTGGGTCCCCTGCACTGGGAGTACAGAGTCAGCCACTGGACCATCAGGAAAGTCTCCATNAAATATTTATTTATTTGGCTGTGCTTGGTTTTAGTTGTGGCACGTGGGATCGTCAGTCTTCGTTGCAGCATGCAGGATTCTTTAGTGGTGGCAGGCGAACTCTTGGTTGTGGCATGCCCTCAACCAATCTGTGGCTTGTTCCCTCACTACGGATTGAACCTGGGTCCCCTGCACTGGGAGTACAGAGTCAGCCACTGGACCATCAGGAAAGTCTCCATTTTTCTTCTTATATTTTCCTACAATATATGTAGTTCTTTGTTTACTATTTCTTTTCACCTCCATTTCCTGTGAAATGTAAGGTGTTTTGAGAGTAACAACTTTTATTTACTGCTGTATTCCCATTGTCAAGAATAGTGTGTGACACATAGGAGATGCTTAATAAACATTTATTGACTCAATGAATGTGTGAAAGCATTTTAATTATTAAACGATACATTATTAATATATGTTGCTTTACAGTGAACTTTTACTTGAGCTGTGCCTATAAAAATTGCTGAAGACATTTGTCAGCATCTTGTCTATGGTCTGCCCATCTGCTTTGGAGAGATTTGTATGCCTGAGATGCAGAGAGCTGAGGAGCATGTCTTCTTCTCTCCCTTGGGTTAAGGTTATATTCAAGAGAGGGGAAGAATGAGTGGGAAGTATTTTCTTCTGCCTCAAAGGCAAAATAAAAATTTTATAGTGTATAATTATTTGTCATGAAGAGAGAAGCCCTTCAGTGGGCTGGGTGTCCTTAAGAACAAAGTCCAGACAAAGATACTTTTGCTCTGGTTCTGCAATTGTCCTGTCTGGAGTCTGTCCTTTAGTCTATAATCTATTGAACCCCTGTTTCCAATCCATTAAGTAGAGATAATAATACCGTCCCTCCCTTACAGTGGTGCTTGATTAATTAGTAAAAGTTTACGAAACACTTTAACATTCTCAGATGAAAGGCACTAAAGGAGTTCAGAGTACTATTATATTTTTAACAGTCACAAAAGCTAGCATTAAAGAATGCTAATTAATGACATTTTATACTTTTATAAGATCAAAAGCCTGTATAAATGTCATTTCATATCCATTTTATTTTTAGAGAAACTGAGGTACAAGAAGGCTGAAGCCCATTTATTGAGGTGACTGCAAATCAGAGTCGCATGGATGGATATTATGTGAACACATGTATAGAAAAAGACCACAACATAGCAAGCAGAGTCAGTTTAACCACCTTAACCATGACAGCAACAGCACAGCATCAAGGTGCAAGAGCTTACAGTAGGAGGGGCACTTGACCATGAGGAGGGAGACTACAGTCATTGCCCGTTCCCAAGTCATGTGACGTTAAGTAATTCATTTAACAAGTATTTAGTAAGTATCTAACAGCCTACAGTGGAGAAGGCAAATGTGCCTCACTCCACTACTCTTGCCTGGAAAATCCCATGGATGGAGGAGCCTGGTGGGCTACAGTCCATGGAGTTGCTAACAGTCAGACATGACTTAGCAACTTCACTTTCACTTTTCCCTTTTATGCATTGGAGAAGGAAATGGCAACCCACTCCAGTGTTCTTGCCTGGAGAATCGCAGGGACGGGGGAGCCTGGTGGGCTGCCGTCTATGGGGTCGCACAGAGCCGGACACGACTGAAGCAGCTTAGCAGCAGCAGCAGCAGCAGCAGCAGTAGCCTACTTGTCCACAGATTGGTGACAGTGGAAAAGCATGAGACCTGAAGGAAGACCTGGCTTTCTCTGGTTTCGAGAGGGTCACTAAAGACACACCTACATTTGCTCAGGAGTAGCAGTACCTGCCTTCTCCCTCTGTGTCCTTTGGGAAGGACGCACCCAAACCTAGGAATCCCGATAAGCCTGGAGGCAAACTGCACTGAAGCTGAGTTGCTCCTGACTCTAGGACGTGGACTGAGCTGTTGCTTTCACAGGGAGATGCTGGAAGCCAAATTGTTACTTTGTGTCTCATCAAATTGTTAACAACTACCAGTGCCTTCACTGTCAAGCTATCAAGTACCAAATGTGTGCTTTCTGCCCTTCTCTCCACTGTGGCTCCAGTTGGTAAAGAACAATGATAAAGATATCATCTCTGTTCAAGTGCCATTGGGACATAAATCTTTCAGCAAAGAATAATAACAAGGAGACTCAGTTACTGAGGGACGAATAAATGGCTCCCTTTGTGGCCAAATCAGGGGGAGAATGAAAAGATAATTTTAATAAATCAGTAGTTATGGTTCAGATCACATGGCAGAAAAACCTTCCTATGATCACTAATGAAAAACACATTTTTTTTCCCTGAAGATTAAATGGTAGAAAATTCTAACAATACAAAGTAAAGTTACACAGTGATGAATATTATTAAATAATAGGTAATAATCTTAGAAAATATTCTAAAAACATGCATGTAAACACCAGGATATCTGTAGGGAGAAAAATGAAGAAATAGAGTGGTAATAACTTCATCATTAAGAAAAATTGACTGGGCTAAAAATGGATTTGAGTCTGCTCATTGGAAAATCCTCCTGTGAACCAAGAAAGAATTAATTTACAAAGTCATACACCAAGGCCTAGCTTAGTAACTTTTCAGAATTTCAAGAATAAAAAGGAAATCTTAGAAGTTTCCAGAGACTAGATAGCCTGGAAAGAAATCAGAGCTTTGTGGTATTGGGCATATCATTTACAATATTGAATGCTAGAAAACAGTGGGATTAGTTTAATAGATTACTGAGAGATTACAGTTCAAGAATCATATATCCAGCCAAGATATCATCTGTCTAACCAGCCAATGGAAAGACACATTTCCCCAAATTCAGGCAACCAGAGAGTATACTACTCTATCCTCTGTCTGAAAAATATACTTAAATCAGTGTTCTAAGTAAAGGAAAAATCAAAGAAGAGCTTAACATATCAAGAAGAAAAAATGATACATAGTAAATTTAAGATGATGTCGTGACTATGTAGTTTTAAGTCTTAAATTTGAAATAGATGATATATTTATTCTGCTATGGAAAAAGCCAGTAATTGCCTTGAGCTAAGTTATTTGGCTTGGGAGCAGGGAAAGGGAGAACAGGAGGGAAAAACAGAGAGAGATTTCAATTCTGCTGCTAATTTCATTCTTAATTTCATTTAACAAGCAGATACCCCTGAATAAATGTGAAATGGAAGATGTATTTCTTCCCTCAGTAGCATTTTCCACACACCTCTGACTGTGTGTCTTGGTTGTTGAATGACTCTAGTATTTAAAGATACATATTATTTAAACAGTATGGCTTGTAAAATCAAGACAAAGACTTCATCTTGTGGTCAAGGATAATCAAAGATAATTGTACCTGTGTGCAGTTTTATGACTTAAAATCTAAACTGAACAAACTGTACCCCTTTTATAGATTAGCAAGACCCAGGGATTAAGGAATAGTGTTCTAGAAATCGTGTGTGTGTGTGTGTGTGGAGTGGGGTAGTAAAGAAATTTTAAAGATTCCATCTTAATAGGTTGGGATAGAAGAAAGGAAATATAACAAAAGATTTGGAAGAGATTAAGAGAACTATGAGAGAATATTACCTGCAATTCTATGGCAATAAATTTGAAAACCAAAAGGAACTGAATGATCTTCTAGTCAAAAGGAAGTGGGTAATTTTTGAGTAACAAAACTAACCGAAGTAAAAATAGAAAATCTGAGCAGATAATACCTGTGGAAGAGATTTGGAAGGTAATGTAAGACATGCCATAAAAAGGATAATGTTTAAAAATTAAATAAGTATACTATTATTTAAACCATCACACATAACCACAGAAATCTCTAAGGTTTTTGAGGCTGGTGTTTATTTAATAAGCTAGTACAACTTCCCACCATACATATATTTAAGAACTTAAATCTAAAATTCTAAATAATTGTTACCCCCCCCAAATTGAGCAGTTTATTGAAGAATATACCGTGATTCAAGCTGAATTTACTCCAGGAGTGTGAAGACATCTCAAATCAAGAAATCTACTAATGCAATTAATTAAAGGTGAAAAAATTTATTATATCAGTGTGCACTTAACAAACATGTGCTTATTGGGCCATACCATACATAATTTTGTTTCAAAATGGTACTACACATAATCCAGTTAAATGCAATATTTACTCAAATCCAAAAGGACACATCATGCTACTTGATGAAATTTAGTCATAATTTCCATTAAAATGAAGAATCTCTGTTAAAATTTTTAAGTTTCTTTTTAAAATTGCTGGTTAAGAAAAAGCTATGGTTATAACACATTTTGTTGCACTTCACCTTATTGTGCTTTGTGGATATTATGGTTATTACAAATTGGAGTTCTGTGGCAACCCAGTGTCAGGCAAGTCTATCACCACCACTTTTCAAACATTTGCTTATTTTGTGTCTCTGGTCACATTTCAGCAATTCTTGCGATAATTCAAACTTTTTCATTTTTGCTGTATTTGTTATGGTGATCTGTGATCAGTGATCTTAGATGTTACTCTTGCAGAAAGATTACAACTCTTTCTGGAGGCTTAAATGATGGTTAGCATTTTTAGCAATAAAATATTCTTTCTATTATAGTATATATATTGTTTTCTAAACATAATGCTATTACACACTTAATAGACTACAGTATAGTGTAAACATAGCTCTTATATGCACTGGGAAACCAAAAATTTTGTGTGACTCTCTCTATTGTGATATTCACTTTATTGTGGTGGTCTGAACTGAATCTGCAATTTCTCTGAGATATTTGAATTGTATTAAAATGCACTTAGAGATTGCCATCTTCCCTTCTCTTGACCACTAACTTTTGAAATATTATTAATCATATGTTGTCAAAGCTTATAATATTTGAATTCTGCCTACAACCAAAAGCATCATATTGAATTCTACAATTAAATAGATTCAGAGTTCTTTATTAGTTTATTGCCCATGGCTTCTTCCCTGAGGTCTTTATTTTGAGTCGTCTGTCTGTTGGCTGGTTTCATGGGCCAGTAATTTTACAAGGAGGGCTCGCACGGTGCTGCCTTCTTCCTAGCTCTTGCATGCAGGAGGCCACTTTCCTGGCATAAAATTGTTGCATCACTTTCTTTCCCTCAGTAATATATAAGCATCATCACTGTCCTCAGATATGGAGTGTTTAAAAATGTCTAGAAATATCTGAAACCAAGATAGGGGACACTTATTGTACATCCTCTTTTCCCTTCTGAAGGGATATATTTTCCTCTTTTACCCTTAATGCTTAGTAATTTTATTAATACTAAGACATATATTTGTATTTATATTTTTTTGCTTTCTGAGCCAAGTATATTTATTTTATTTATTAAATAAATATTCCTTCTATTAAATGTTTAAACAATTTTGATATTATATAAATTCTCTCTTCTAGGAATGCCAATTATATGCACATTTTCATATACTGACTCTTTCTTACTACTGTGTATGTTTGAATGAGGCAAGTTATTTATTAAAGAATTATTTGTGTAAGGGGAGGAGAGTGATCTGGCATAGTTTGAAGCTTCAGTTTTATTTGTCTGTCTTAAAACCTTTTATACAGTCATTTATCTTGTCTTCTCTAGGGTGATGTTTGCACCAAATTCAGTGTTCTGGGCTTGGCGAGTCTCACAGTAAAGGACTTCATATCACAGGCTTTATGGTTTCCTCATTTAATGATTATGACCTCCCTTCTCCTGTCTTATCCTGCTACCCTAGTCGCAGACTTCTTGCTAAGGGCTAGGTTAAGGCAACACAAATAGTCTCTATTCAGAATATGGGAGCAAAAGGCCTCAATAGGCATTTCTCCAAAAGAGATATAGAAATGACCACTAAGCACATGAAAAAATATTCAACATCTTTAGTCAACAGGGAAATGCAAATAAATACCACAATATGATAGCACTTCAAAGCAGCTAGGATGCAAAATAAATGTATTGTGATATAGTTACTTTGGGAAGTAGTTTGGTAGTTCTTCAAAATGTAAACACAAAGTTATATATGACCAGTAATTCCACTCTTACCTGTATGCTTTAGAGGGAAGAGAACATATCCACACAAAACTTGTATGGGAACATTCTGGCTGCATTATTCATATAGAATTATTCAAGTTATAACAAAGAGTGGAAACAACTTCAGCATCTATCAGCTAATTAATGGATAAAGTAAATGTAGTCTACTCATACAATAGGATATTATTTGACAATAAAAAGGAGAATGAAGTATGATGCATGCTATAAATGAAATTTTTAAACATTATGCTAAGTGAGGGCAGTCAGTCACAAAAGACACACATTGTATTATTGTATGATTTCATTTGTATGAAATATCCAGAATAGATAAAGCTAAAGAAAGTAGTTTAATGGTTGCCTGGAAATGGGGAGCAGGGAAGGGCATGGGTTTTGTTTTACGAGTGATGAAAATGTCTAAAATTAGATTGTGGTGATGATTGCACAACTCTGTGGACTTACTAAAAACTATTGAATTGTATACTTCAAAGGAGTGAATTGTATGGCATATGAATTGCATCCCTATTTTTGTTCAGCTTAAAAAAAAAAGATTAAAGACTCTGCAATATCAGATTCAAATCCTGGCATCTAGAATTGGCCATAGGACTGGGCAAGTTCCTCCTCATTTTCATGTATCTGCATCAGGTGGCTTCTAATAATACCTACCTCAAACCTGGATTGTAAGGACACAATAAGTGGATGTTCAGGACAGTATCTGGTTCATGGTCAGTGCCCAGGAAGTGTCATTATTTTATGAGCCTATCCACAGCATTAAAAAAAATCTCAAGGACCTTATTTTCATTTCTAAAGTTTTATTTAGTTATCTTCCAAATCAGTTTATTCTTTCTTCATATTCAGTTCAGTTCAGTTCAGTCGCTCAGTCGTGTCTGACTCTTCATGACCCCATGAATCGCAGCACACCAGGCCTCCCTGTCCATCACCAACTCCTGGAGTTCACTCAGGCTCATGTCCATCGAGTCCGTGATGCCATCCAGCCATCTCATCCTCTGTCGTCCCCTTCTCCTCCTGCCCCCAATCCTTCCCAGCATCAGAGTCTTTTCCAATGAGTCAACTCTTCACATGAGGTGGCCACATGAGGTGGCCAAAGTACTGGAGTTTCAGCTTTAGCATCATTCCTTCCAAAGAAATCCCAGGGTTGATCTC
>SJYW01033347.1:36193-75002 GCA_006410735.1 Raphicerus campestris
CTGGCTCTAGATGAGTGATCACATCATCATGATTATCTGGGTCGTGAAGATCTTTTTTGTATAGTTCTTCTGTGTATTCTTGCTACCTCTTCTTAATATCTTCTGCTTCTGTTAGGTCCATACCATTTCTGTCCTTTATCGAGCCCATCTTTGCATGAAATGTTCCCTTGGTATCTCTAATTTTCTTGAAGAGATCTCTAGTCTTTCCCATTCTGTGGTTTTCCTCTATTTCTTTGCATTGATCGCTGAAGAAGGCTTTCTTATCTCTTCTTGCTATTCTGTGGAACTCTGCATTCAGATGCTTATATCTTTCCTTTTCTCCTTTGCTTTTCGCCTCTCTTCTTTTCACAGCTATTTGTAAGGCCTCTCAGACAGCCATTAGTAACCTTAGCGACCATATTTATAAATTACAAATAAGAGGACTGAAGTTGTGTAAACTCATGTTTGAGTATTCCTTGGCCACTGAGAATACAATAAATACAAAACTGGACATTTTTTGAAGGGAAAACACTGGCAATTCTGTTCTACCGGCACTAAAGGCACTAAACATAGCAATGTGGGTTCAGAGAGAAAATGCATAAAATGAATATTGCCACAATTAAAATCTTTAGTGAGAATCACTGGAGATAATTTGAGAAATCTTACCTCATCTGATTTGAAGCTTTTACCCTGCATTCCATGTTTCCAAAAAGCCAATACGCTGTCTTGAAGGCATACTAAAAAGGATAAGGGAGAACAGGACTAAAATAAGGCACAGAGCACTGCATTATACATTTTTCCCGAATGTTTTTAATCAATGATAATGTAAGGTTACTTGGTGCAAAATTCCACTGTCTAGACCATTAGTTCCCAACATTTTTGTGGCTAAGACATGCCAAAGCTCAAATAATGTATTGAGGCAGTGTCACATAAGTTTTCTTAAGATATATTATAACAGGCATTTATTTAAAAATGGGCTTCTGATGAGTGGATATCAGCATATTAATTTTTCTTTCATATACTATCTTTTGTCTTATCAGCTCAGTTCAGTGACTAAGGCGTGTCTGACTCTTTGTGACCCTATGAATTTTGTCTTATAAGGGTAAATAAAATAAGAAGAACATATAATTGCTGTTTTGGATAAAAGACCTGATTATTTAAATACTATCATACATTTAGAAGTAGCTATTAAGGAAGCATCTTTTATTTATGCTCATGTTGTCCCTAATACAAAATTAATTTTCAAAAATAAACCTGTCTCAAAATTTAACCGCACATGAATATTTTTGACCTGTGAACCAGTTCTTACTGGAGGGGCTAGGCGCTCTCAGCTACAATACTCCCCATTCTTGTCCTAGCCCCATCAGGCCTCTGGAGCCCCCTGGAACATTGCCCTGGGCTTGGGAGACCTGCTGCCAACAAGAATGTTCACAGATCTGAGCCAAGCTTGCTCACCTTCTTGATGGCTTTGGATTCAGGAATGACCCACTTTAGGAGGGCCCAAGTGTGGCCACCCCATGACATGCCATATCCCCTCCTGCTCCTCATCCATCTCCCACGATTCCCTGAGGTGGCTACAGGCTGAAGGGAAACCTGTTCTCCCTGTGTCTTGTCCATTTCTGGGTCTTGCCTGGTGCCAAGCACAGGTCTGGACCCACTGAGGTAACCACATGAGGTCACTTTGTGGTTTAGAAATAGAGTGGCAGGGATCCCAGTTTGGGGGTGGGGGGCTGCAGGGCCTCTGGTCCTTTCCTGGCCATAGGCTGGAGTGACAGAGAGAATAAGAATGAAGGAAAGAACCAATTTAATTGTTGAAGAGTTAGCCATACGCCCTGTACCAGTAAAGGTGACGAGAGAAAGTGATTTAAATTTATTACACCTCTTACTGAATACTGACTCTGTAAAAAGTTAATGTAAAAATATTCTGGAGACATAATTTAGCTCAATAAACATAATTTTACAGTGACAAATTATACAAATTTCACTAACCATGAAATGAAAAAACAGGTACTGGCTTTATTTTTAAAAGGTGACTTAAATGGACTCTTTTTCCCCCATGAGGATCCTTGGAATTACTCCAAGATTCACTGGAAAGAAGAGATTGTAGCCTAGGAGGAACAAACTTTTGTATAACAACTAAAAATTTCCCCAAACATTTGGCACATATGAGAAAGTTGAGGTACAAGTGTGTTTCAGTTAAAATTAAGAGAATCTAAAGATCTATATGTTGGAATCTCTATTGAAAATATTAAATCTTAGGAATTAGTATGTAATATGCAGAATACAAAGGAGTAAAAGAAGAAACTATTTCCAAAATTCCTTTTTGTCATGAATGAATGAAGCCACTCAGTCGTGTCCGACTCTTTGCGACCCCCATGGAGTGGATGGAGCCTATCAAGGCAAGAATACTGGAGTGGGTTGCCATTTCCTTTTCCATTTCCTTTTTGTCACAGCATCTACAGAAAGTTTAGGTTTTCCGCTTAAAAAGATTAAAATTTCCAATCATAAGCAAATTATTTATATGTGAGATGTTTACCCAGTGGGATAAAATACACTTTGAGATAGGGCAAAACTGCATTTGAGAAACCATTAAATTATTAAAAACAAACAGAAAATTTTCTAAATAGTGAGAAACATTTTTAAAAAGTTATATACATTTAATTTTAAAATACACATTTTTTATGGCCTAAATAAAAATCAATTTTGAATAACTGTTTTTGACTTATGGTAGAACCATATTATAGACTATTCAACATATTCCCACCTACAGTATTTTTTCATAAGTCCTATTACTGCTGAGGAAAATAGTTACTGACCTCAATCAGTGAGGATGCAAAAAATAGTAAAATATAATTTTTAAAATCATAACATCAATGATATTACAGAGTTAAACACTCATTGACAAGGAAGTAAATTCAAATGGCATAGTAGTATTTTCCAGATTCTGTGGGAAACTAGCTATTATATTTAAATAGACCTAAAAGCAAAACCACCAACACACACCAACCAGAATCTTACATGGCAAAGAATTTTAACACTGTTAATCACATCACACAAACATCTTCATGTTTGGAAAGTACTGGAAGAAGTATAATTCACTTGATGCAGCAAAGGGAACAATATTTTCATGTTTTAAATATTCAAGAAACAACAATAAAAGATTATTACAGTCCAGACCTGCACTGTCTAATATGATAGGAATAAGCAACATGTGGCTATTTACATCAAATTTTAAGTTAATTAAAATTAAAAAAATTAAAATGTAGCACCATCCATGTTTTAAATGCTTAACAAGTATGATTAATGACTATTGTATTTACGAACACAGAGAACATTTCTATATCAAAGAAATTTCTATGAGACAGTGCCGGTGTAGGTAACCATTAAGAACAGAAGGAACAAAAAACCAAGCTCTCTAAATGCATTATTTTTAAAAGGAGACTTACCTACAGATTCAATGCGAAAATCAAAACTTAGCTCAGAGGCCAGTTTCTTACTTGATTTTAGTTTTCCTTGTAGATTTACAATTTTTACAAATTCTTAAAAAAGAAAAAACAAGTCAAGACTGGAAATACAAATTTGTTAAAACAAATGTCACTTGATATACGAATTTTACATGGATACACATGAGCTTTTACCTTTACCTTACCTTAATTTAAAGGTAAATTATTTCTCTTGATTCAAGCATGCTCAATGAAAAATTGTCATTGATATGTTCTATACAAGTAAGGCCTCCTTTGTAAATGGCAGTTCCATTACTATTTTTTTTTAACATAGTTATTAAACACATTCTGATTTTTTTTTCTTTAATAGTGGTTAACTTGGTGCCTAAATATTCAGCAATACGAGTTGATTTGTTTCCCCATACAAATTACATAACATATAAGTAATATAGCAGTATTCTTAACTTTAGTCTGTGACTAACATTCTACAGAAGTACAAGGGACAAAAAGATGGTACTCTCGAGTCAATTTCTTTATCAGTAAACTGTGGGATACACAGTATATGTGAATAATTCTATTTCCCTTTCATCTATATTTTTTAATTTAACCATCTTAGCTCTGACTTGAAAGGTATTTTCTCTCTGCAATACTTCCTCATTTGTCTATCATGATTTGTGATTATAGGCCTATCTCTATTGCTGCTTGGTAAAACTGCTTTACACTATATANATCTATATTTTTTAATTTAACCATCTTAGCTCTGACTTGAAAGATATTTTCTCTCTGCAATACTTCCTCATTTGTCTATCATGATTTGTGATTATAAGCCTATCTCTATTGCTGCTTGGTAAAACTGCTTTACACTATATAGTTGATAAATAATTTTTTCTGCTCCCTTAAGAGAAAAAAAACCAACTGAAGAAAGTCAACTTCCCATTTACCATGAATAGCTGGGAAATGGAAGGCTTAGTTAATCAAAGGTTTAAAATTTTTTTGNCTGTTCAGCCCCCCAAACGTCATTCTCTTTCTTTATAAATTGATCTTGAGTTTTAAATCTTTTTGCAATGGAGGTCAAATATTCAGTGAAAGCACTTAAAATTATTTAATGAGAGTCAGGCATCTTGTGGTTTAATTCTTATGTGGCTTTATAATATTGGGCATTTATTATTATGTTGTCTTTCCAGAATTTATTTCCTCCTATTCTGGAAGAGATCATAACTTTCTTCATGGAAACCATCCCTTCCCTACTATTGGCCCAAGGGGCTTGAGTGAAATTGATCAACATATACTGGTTTTCTGGCCAGCCACTTTAATTCCTTCAGAGATAGGTGTGATCTTATTTAAGTTTAACTATTCCTGATAAATGTTATAAACTATTGTGACCTTGGAGTTAATGAGAAAATGGCCAATTATAGCTCATTGATTTTTGTTGTTGCTGTTTAGTTGCTAAGTTGTGTCCAACTCTTTCGTGACCCCTGCCAGGCTCCTGTGTCCATGGGATTTTCCAAGCACGAATACTGGAATGGATTGCCATTTCTTTCTCCTGGGGGATCTTCCTGTCCCAAGGATCAAATCCACATCTCCTGCATTGGCAAGTGGGTTCTTTACCATTGAGCCACCAGGAAAGCCCCCTCATTGACTTTAGGTTGCCTCGTTTTCACTTACATTTTAATATCTATGAGATTGGGGTGCATTTTACATTCTGTGTTGTAAGAAACTTGTGCTATTATTTAAAGGTCAACAGTTTTTTTTCTTTTCCCCCCTTGCTGGTACATAAAGTTAATTTTTTTTCTTATAATTGGTGATGAAATATGATATGGAGCTTCTGGCAACTATTTTGCAATTAGAGAGCTAAAAGCTAAGACAGCCTAAGCATAGAGAAGACAGGGGAGGAAAGCAGAGTTCAGAGATTAAGAGAAATTGAGCATTGGTGACATAACTTAAGATTCTCTTGTATGGAGGCTACTCTGAAGTTAATGCTCAGATTCCTTCAGCCAGCTAACTCCCTTCTCACTTTATACACACTTTGTTGTTGTCGTTTAAACGTGTTCATATCTCATCTTTCACTTTTAATTGTGAGCATTCTGAGTATCAAGTAAAGAAACCCTTGAGATTTTGTGAGACCAGTACATGAACACAAAGAGAACTCAAGAGACATTTGTAGTCCCTTCTCCTGCTTTCTCAAAGTTAACTGAAGAGAAATAATAGAGATGGAGCAATTTGGAGCATCTGAAACATTTGACAGACATAACAAACATAAATCAGGTTAGTGACAAGCATTTGCTGTCTGGAAATCCTGAGATGCTTTATAATTCAGGGGGCAAATCTAACCCTTAGACACATTCTAACACTTGTGAAACAGACCAAGATTCTTAGCTGCCCCTGGAATAAACTGACTTGAAGAGATTACTGTCACCAGGAGGAAGAACTCACAAGCTTATCAAGATCTGGGGAATTTACAGATAAGTCCAGTCAAACTTTAACAATAGATGCACTAAATACATGATATGCAACAAATAGTGTGTGTGTGTGTGTGTGTGTGTGTGCATGGACAGTGCAGGGAATTAACCCATCGAAAATGAAAATTATTTATCAAAATAAGCAGTAGGACTACATTTTTGATGGTAAAAGGGTATGGAAAATTCTAAAATTTTCTGGTACTGTTGTCATGAAACTGTAATTTGACTGTATAGCCTTTTCTACAAGTGACCAAAAATACTTTCTAAAATTTCAGGTTATTTGATGAGTGTAAATCCTTTAAATCCTTATAGGATCAGACATATGTAGAGATACTGTTCCATCTTGTTCAGATGCCTTCCTTAAAGATAGGCAGTGCCTTTGTGCATAATTAGAATATTTTGGCATTAAGCCTTGCACCTAGTAATGCTGTTCAAGTGATTAGGACTATCTGAGAAGGGCTATAATCCCCTGGAAATGTACTGTTTGGTTTTTCTCAGTGTTGTTACGAAAATGACTAGGAATGTGTAAGCTGGAATTAAGGAACAATGTTTCCTGCCAGTTAAGTGAACAGAACAAATGTGTATATGTTCAATCATGTTTGCTGTACTAAGAACGGAGAGAGATCATTTCTTAATTAAATTAAGTAACACCATTCCAACCCCAAGTCTTTTTATCTTTATTATAAAACTGGCAGTATGCAGTCAACATTTGTTCTCAAACTAATTTTCCTTTAAAATCATAAAAAAGTGACAGGATCGCCTTTATATAATGAGGGTGTGGACAAGTCTTTAAGGGATTACTTGAGACTTCACAAGCAGATGCAATAGAAATCAAAGCCATTCTTTTTGTTTTTATTAGATTTTCCTACTGCTTCTGTCATCAAAGTGAGCAATATACATGATAATAATCTACCTGAGATTACTATCTTTTTAATGCTCTATTAAAAAAAAAAGTCGAGTCAATCTCTTGAGTGAACACTTTCATGTATATCGAGAGGGGGTGATTGTATAACCAAACATATTTAAATATTAAATCTGTAACTTCATCTTGCATAAGGAAGGTACCAACACAATCAACTCTAGAGCCTCCACTGTGACCTGAACACTTTTACTCTTTCATGCTTCTAAGTGTCATTTGGATTCAAGCATAACTAATACTAGTAGTAGTTGTGTTTTAAATAAGCAATAAAGCTGTTATTTGTCAATTTTGATGTACATGACATAAATGAAGTAATATATGTATTAAATAGTTAAGTTGTACTTTACAAATTACAAATAGACTGGGTTTTATTGAGCATTATGATGTCAATGTGAGTAATTTTAAACACCCCAAATCTTCCCCAGTCCTAAGATACCTGTTGTAGTTTATCAACCAGAAGTTACTGGTATACCTTGGTTTTATTGTTTCATCAGAAATCTTCTCCTACACTATACATTCTTGAGTAATTCTTTCCACAGGTCACTTGTTATTATTACTATATATCGGCTTTTCTGATCCCTATGCAAAGCCTTGCAAGCTTTTTTTTCTCATTCTTTGGAACCTAATTTTTCTCCCTTCTTTTGTTCTTTAACATTTTTTCCCGTTCTTTTTGCATCCACCACTTGATTCATTTTATATTCCTCTTCTCATGTGTCAGCCACCAGTTTTACTGTTGCCTAGCTTTCTATACTGCCTACTTTGCTTTCTGCTTTTGTTTTTGGTGAAAAGGGCCAAGAGATGAGTTGTTGTTCACTTATGCATTGCTATTTTGGGAAGTAGAAAAGATAGGTATTTTAAAGCATTATTTATAAGACCATTCGCTCTAGTATACAAAGTAAATGTTTCTATGATGATTCCTCTTTCTCTGACTTAAGCTTGTGAAAAGCAATACAACTTACTTTACAAACAAGCTGAACAATTGCATCGTGTGATAAGGTTATTAGCACAGTCTCAATACCCAGACTTGCGGGGAGCTTCGTTCCACAGCACCGCTTCTGAGCTGGGTAACTCTCCTTGGGCGGCCGCACTGTGTGCCTGTTCACTTCCAAAGGTGTTCTATGCCTCTGCTTCTTCCTTTATCGTGGACCTGACCTTGAATCTTCGCCCTATTTTAGCCATTAAGCTTATTTTTTATTGAAGTCTAGTTGATTTGCAGTGTTGTGCCAATCTCTGCTTCAAAGTGATGCAGTTATACACATACGTAAATTCTTTTTTTTATACTTTGGACTGGGAGTGGTAGATAAAACTATTACATTTAAAATGGATGAGCAACAAGGTCCTAAGGTATAGCACAGGGAACTATATTCAAGATCCTTTGATGGAAAAGCTACTAAGTAACACAGTCACGATCTAGAACTTATAAGTAACCATCTATAGTGTGAATTATCAGAATTACCAATTCTACCTCCCTAGAGTTCTTTGAGTTTATAACTTACTTCTGGAGTTCTCTGACTTCAGCATTAAGTTTGTAAGAGTCTCTTCCTCTGTTTCACAGTTCATTTACTATCTCATGTGCCTTTTACTTTCTCCTCCAGCTAAATTCTGTAGCCCATGACTATACTCATTTCTCTGTACAACCTCAAGTCCTTTGAACATCTCTTGCTCCATCATGATCACCTGAAAAATCTCAGCTGCTGTTCCATCAGAGTTTTAGTCCACCTATACTCATACCCTCAGAGCAAAGTATGACTTAAAAAGAGCACAGAGTCAGGCTAACTGATCTCAATTTACATGTATAGCTGTGAACCTGGGCCTGAATCTGTGCCCATACACTTGGCCTATTCGTCTTCTACTGTGGATGAACAATCCCAGTGGAGGGAGGGGGCTTCAGCATTGGGAGATCGTGTACACCTGTGGCTGATTCATGTCAATGTATGGCAAAACCAATACAGTATTGTAAAGTAGAATAAAGTTTTTAAAATAAATAAATAAATGAAATTTAAAAAAAAGAAATACAGCAAAATTTCTCCAAAGAATCATCTGTATTCCCTGACTTCAGTTACTTCATCCTCATTCTCTTTTCAAAATTTTTCCAGTTAGGCTTTAACCTCATAACTGCAACAAAAGTGATTTGGTTAAGGACACAAATGTTTCTAATTTCAGTGTCAATTCTCAGTCTTGTCTAGCTTGAGTATTCAGANGTGTGTGTGTGTGTGTGTGTGTGTGTGCATGGACAGTGCAGGGAATTAACCCATCGAAAATGAAAATTATTTATCAAAATAAGCAGTAGGACTACATTTTTGATGGTAAAAGGGTATGGAAAATTCTAAAATTTTCTGGTACTGTTGTCATGAAACTGTAATTTGACTGTATAGCCTTTTCTACAAGTGACCAAAAATACTTTCTAAAATTTCAGGTTATTTGATGAGTGTAAATCCTTTAAATCCTTATAGGATCAGACATATGTAGAGATACTGTTCCATCTTGTTCAGATGCCTTCCTTAAAGATAGGCAGTGCCTTTGTGCATAATTAGAATATTTTGGCGTTAAGCCTTGCACCTAGTAATGCTGTTCAAGTGATTAGGACTATCTGAGAAGGGCTATAATCCCCTGGAAATGTACTGTTTGGTTTTTCTCAGTGTTGTTACGAAAATGACTAGGAATGTGTAAGCTGGAATTAAGGAACAATGTTTCCTGCCAGTTAAGTGAACAGAACAAATGTGTATATGTTCAATCATGTTTGCTGTACTAAGAACGGAGAGAGATCATTTCTTAATTAAATTAAGTAACACCATTCCAACCCCAAGTCTTTTTATCTTTATTATAAAACTGGCAGTATGCAGTCAACATTTGTTCTCAAACTAATTTTCCTTTAAAATCATAAAAAAGTGACAGGATCGCCTTTATATAATGAGGGTGTGGACAAGTCTTTAAGGGATTACTTGAGACTTCACAAGCAGATGCAATAGAAATCAAAGCCATTCTTTTTGTTTTTTATTAGATTTTCCTACTGCTTCTGTCATCAAAGTGAGCAATATACATGATAATAATCTACCTGAGATTACTATCTTTTTAATGCTCTATTAAAAAAGAAAGTCGAGTCAATCTCTTGAGTGAACACTTTCATGTATATCGAGAGGGGGTGATTGTATAACCAAACATATTTAAATATTAAATCTGTAACTTCATCTTGCATAAGGAAGGTACCAACACAATCAACTCTAGAGCCTCCACTGTGACCTGAACACTTTTACTCTTTCATGCTTCTAAGTGTCATTTGGATTCAAGCATAACTAATACTAGTAGTAGTTGTGTTTTAAATAAGCAATAAAGCCATTATTTGTCAATTTTGATGTACATGACATAAATGAAGTAATACATGTATTAAATAGTTAAGTTGTACTTTACAAATTACAAATAGACTGGGTTTTATTGAGCATTATGATGTCAATGTGAGTAATTTTAAACACCCCAAATCTTCCCCAGTCCTAAGATACCTGTTGTAGTTTATCAACCAGAAGTTACTGGTATACCTTGGTTTTATTGTTTCATCAGAAATCTTCTCCTACACTATACATTCTTGAGTAATTCTTTCCACAGGTCACTTGTTATTATTACTATATATCGGCTTTTCTGATCCCTATGCAAAGCCTTGCAAGCTTTTTTTTCTCATTCTTTGGAACCTAATTTTTCTCCCTTCTTTTGTTCTTTAACATTTTTTCCCGTTCTTTTTGCATCCACCACTTGATTCATTTTATATTCCTCTTCTCATGTGTCAGCCACCAGTTTTACTGTTGCCTAGCTTTCTATACTGCCTACTTTTCTTTCTGCTTTTGTTTTTGGTGAAAAGGGCCAAGAGATGAGTTGTTGTTCACTTATGCATTGCTATTTTGGGAAGTAGAAAAGATAGGTATTTTAAAGCATTATTTATAAGACCGTTCGCTCTAGTATACAAAGTAAATGTTTCTACGATGATTCCTCTTTCTCTGACTTAAGCCTGTGAAAAGCAATACAACTAACTTTACGAACAAGCTGAACAATTGCATCGTGTGATAAGGTTATTAGCACAGTCTCAATACCCAGACTTGCGGGGAGCTTCGTTCCACAGCACCGCTTCTGAGGTGGGTAACTCTCCTCGGGCGGCCGCACTGTGTGCCTGTTCACTTCCAAAGGTGTTCTATGCCTCTGCTTCTTCCTTTATCGTGGACCTGACCTTGAATCTTCGCCCTATTTTAGCCATTAAGCTTATTTTTTATTGAAGTCTAGTTGATTTGCAGTGTTGTGCCAATCTCTGCTTCAAAGTGATGCAGTTATACACATACGTAAATTCTTTTTTTTATACTTTGGACTGGGAGTGGTAGATAAAACTATTACATTTAAAATGGATGAGCAACAAGGTCCTAAGGTATAGCACAGGGAACTATATTCAAGATCCTTTGATGGAAAAGCTACTAAGTAACACAGTCACGATCTAGAACTTATAAGTAACCATCTATAGTGTGAATTATCAGAATTACCAATTCTACCTCCCTAGAGTTCTTTGAGTTTATAACTTACTTCTGGAGTTCTCTGACTTCAGCATTAAGTTTGTAAGAGTCTCTTCCTCTGTTTCACAGTTCATTTACTATCTCATGTGCCTTTTACTTTCTCCTCCAGCTAAATTCTGTAGCCCATGACTATACTCATTTCTCTGTACAACCTCAAGTCCTTTGAACATCTCTTGCTCCATCATGATCACCTGAAAAATCTCAGCTGCTGTTCCATCAGAGTTTTAGTCCACCTATACTCATACCCTCAGAGCAAAGTATGACTTAAAAAGAGCACAGAGTCAGGCTAACTGATCTCAATTTACATGTATAGCTGTGAACCTGGGCCTGAATCTGTGCCCATACACTTGGCCTATTCGTCTTCTACTGTGGATGAACAATCCCAGTGGAGGGAGGGGGCTTCAGCATTGGGAGATCGTGTACACCTGTGGCTGATTCATGTCAATGTATGGCAAAACCAATACAGTATTGTAAAGTAGAATAAAGTTTTTAAAATAAATAAATAAATGAAATTTAAAAAAAAGAAATACAGCAAAATTTCTCCAAAGAATCATCTGTATTCCCTGACTTCAGTTACTTCATCCTCATTCTCTTTTCAAAATTTTTCCAGTTAGGCTTTAACCTCATAACTGCAACAAAAGTGATTTGGTTAAGGACACAAATGTTTCTAATTTCAGTGTCAATTCTCAGTCTTGTCTAGCTTGAGTATTCAGAGGCATTGACAGAATAGTTTTCTATTTCCTACTTGAAACATCTTCTTCAGTTAGCTTCCAGTTCAGTTCAGTTGCTCAGACGTGTCCCAGTTTTTGTGACCCCATGGACTGCAGCACTCTAGGCTTCCCTGTCCATCACTAACTCCTAGAGCTTACTCAGACTCATGTCCTCTGAGTGGGTGATGCCATCCAACTATCTCATCATCCTCTGTCATCCCCTTCTCCTTGTGCCTTCTATTTTTCCCAGCATCAGGGTTTTTTCCAGTGAGTCCGTTCTTTGCATCAGGTGACCAAAGTATTGCAGCTTCAGCTTCACTATCAGTCCTTCCAATGAATGTTCAAGACTGATTTAATTTAGGATTGAATGGTTTGATTTCCTTGCAGTCCTAGGGACTCGCAAGAGTCTTCTCCAACACCACAGTTCAAAAGCATCAATTCTTTGGTGCTCAGCTTTCTTTATAGTCCAACTCTAACATCCATGCTTGACTACTGGAAAACCATAGCCTTGACTAGATGGACCTTTGTTAGCAAAGTAATGTCTCTGCTTTTTAGTATGCCATCTAGGTTGGTCATCAGTTCAGTTCAGTCGTCAGTCATGTCCAGCTCTTTGCAACCCCTTGGACTACAGCACGCCAGGCTCCCCTGTCCATCACCAACTCCCAGAGCTTACACAAACTCATGTTCATTGAGTCGGTGATGCCATCCAATTTCTTCCAAGGAGCAAACATCTTTTAATTTCATGGCTGGAGTCACCACCTACAATGATTTTGCAGCCCCCCAAAATAATGTCTCTCACTGTTTCCCCCTCTATTTGCCATGAAGTGATGGGACCAGATGCCATGATCTTCGTTTTCTGAATGTTGAGTTTTAAGCCAACTTTTTCACTCTCCTCTGAATTCACTTTCGTTAAGAGGCTCTTTAGTTTTTCTTCACTTTCTGCCATTAGTGTGGTGTCACCTGCATATCTGAGGTTATTGATATTTCTCCTGGCAATCTTGATTCCAGCTTGTGCTTCATCCAGCCCAGCATTTCTCATGATGTACTCTGCATAGAAGTTAAATAAGCACGGTGACAATATATAGCCTTGACATACTCCTTTTCCTATTTGGAACCAGTTTGTTGTAACCTCGCTTGGAGAAATTTGAATGTTACTTTGCTAGTATATGAGATGAGTGTGGTGGTTTGGGCATTCTTTGGCATTGCCTTTCTTTGGGATTGGAATGAAAACTGACCTTTTCCAGTCTTGTGGCCACTGCTGAGTTTTCCAGATTTGCTGGCATATTGAGTGCAGCACTTTCACAGCATCATGTTTTAGTATTTCAAATAGCTCATCTGGAATTTTATCACCTCCACTAGCTTTGTTCATAGTGATACTTCCTAAGGCCCATTTGACTTTGCATTCCAGGATGTCTGGCTCTAGGTGAATGATCATACGATCGTGGTTATCTGAGTTGTGAAGATCTTTTTTGTACAGTTCTTCTGTGTATTCTTGCCACCTCTTCTTATAGCTTCTGTTAGGTCCATACCATTTCTTTCCTTTATTGAGCCCATCTTTGCATGAAATATTCCCTTGATATCTCTAATTTATTGACGAGATCTCTAGACTTTCCCATTCTGTTTNATTATTACTATATATCGGCTTTTCTGATCCCTATGCAAAGCCTTGCAAGCTTTTTTTTCTCATTCTTTGGAACCTAATTTTTCTCCCTTCTTTTGTTCTTTAACATTTTTTCCCGTTCTTTTTGCATCCACCACTTGATTCATTTTATATTCCTCTTCTCATGTGTCAGCCACCAGTTTTACTGTTGCCTAGCTTTCTATACTGCCTACTTTGCTTTCTGCTTTTGTTTTTGGTGAAAAGGGCCAAGAGATGAGTTGTTGTTCACTTATGCATTGCTATTTTGGGAAGTAGAAAAGATAGGTATTTTAAAGCATTATTTATAAGACCATTCGCTCTAGTATACAAAGTAAATGTTTCTATGATGATTCCTCTTTCTCTGACTTAAGCTTGTGAAAAGCAATACAACTTACTTTACAAACAAGCTGAACAATTGCATCGTGTGATAAGGTTATTAGCACAGTCTCAATACCCAGACTTGCGGGGAGCTTCGTTCCACAGCACCGCTTCTGAGCTGGGTAACTCTCCTTGGGCGGCCGCACTGTGTGCCTGTTCACTTCCAAAGGTGTTCTATGCCTCTGCTTCTTCCTTTATCGTGGACCTGACCTTGAATCTTCGCCCTATTTTAGCCATTAAGCTTATTTTTTATTGAAGTCTAGTTGATTTGCAGTGTTGTGCCAATCTCTGCTTCAAAGTGATGCAGTTATACACATACGTAAATTCTTTTTTTTATACTTTGGACTGGGAGTGGTAGATAAAACTATTACATTTAAAATGGATGAGCAACAAGGTCCTAAGGTATAGCACAGGGAACTATATTCAAGATCCTTTGATGGAAAAGCTACTAAGTAACACAGTCACGATCTAGAACTTATAAGTAACCATCTATAGTGTGAATTATCAGAATTACCAATTCTACCTCCCTAGAGTTCTTTGAGTTTATAACTTACTTCTGGAGTTCTCTGACTTCAGCATTAAGTTTGTAAGAGTCTCTTCCTCTGTTTCACAGTTCATTTACTATCTCATGTGCCTTTTACTTTCTCCTCCAGCTAAATTCTGTAGCCCATGACTATACTCATTTCTCTGTACAACCTCAAGTCCTTTGAACATCTCTTGCTCCATCATGATCACCTGAAAAATCTCAGCTGCTGTTCCATCAGAGTTTTAGTCCACCTATACTCATACCCTCAGAGCAAAGTATGACTTAAAAAGAGCACAGAGTCAGGCTAACTGATCTCAATTTACATGTATAGCTGTGAACCTGGGCCTGAATCTGTGCCCATACACTTGGCCTATTTGCCTTCTACTGTGGATGAACAATCCCAGTGGAGGGAGGGGGCTTCAGCATTGGGAGATCGTGTACACCTGTGGCTGATTCATGTCAATGTATGGCAAAACCAATACAGTATTGTAAAGTAGAATAAAGTTTTTAAAATAAATAAATAAATGAAATTTAAAAAAAAGAAATACAGCAAAATTTCTCCAAAGAATCATCTGTATTCCCTGACTTCAGTTACTTCATCCTCATTCTCTTTTCAAAATTTTTCCAGTTAGGCTTTAACCTCATAACTGCAACAAAAGTGATTTGGTTAAGGACACAAATGTTTCTAATTTCAGTGTCAATTCTCAGTCTTGTCTAGCTTGAGTATTCAGAGGCATTGACAGAATAGTTTTCTATTTCCTACTTGAAACATCTTCTTCAGTTAGCTTCCAGTTCAGTTCAGTTGCTCAGACGTGTCCCAGTTTTTGTGACCCCATGGACTGCAGCACTCTAGGCTTCCCTGTCCATCACTAACTCCTAGAGCTTACTCAGACTCATGTCCTCTGAGTGGGTGATGCCATCCAACTATCTCATCATCCTCTGTCATCCCCTTCGCCTTGTGCCTTCTATTTTTCCCAGCATCAGGGTTTTTTCCAGTGAGTCCGTTCTTTGCATCAGGTGACCAAAGTATTGCAGCTTCAGCTTCAGTATCAGTCCTTCCAATGAATGTTCAAGACTGATTTAATTTAGGATTGAATGGTTTGATTTCCTTGCAGTCCTAGGGACTCGCAAGAGTCTTCTCCAACACCACAGTTCAAAAGCATCAATTCTTTGGTGCTCAGCTTTCTTTATAGTCCAACTCTAACATCCATGCTTGACTACTGGAAAACCATAGCCTTGACTAGATGGACCTTTGTTAGCAAAGTAATGTCTCTGCTTTTTAGTATGCCATCTAGGTTGGTCATCAGTTCAGTTCAGTCGTCAGTCATGTCCAGCTCTTTGCAACCCCTTGGACTACAGCACGCCAGGCTCCCCTGTCCATCACCAACTCCCAGAGCTTACACAAACTCATGTTCATTGAGTCGGTGATGCCATCCAATTTCTTCCAAGGAGCAAACATCTTTTAATTTCATGGCTGGAGTCACCACCTACAATGATTTTGCAGCCCCCCAAAATAATGTCTCTCACTGTTTCCCCCTCTATTTGCCATGAAGTGATGGGACCAGATGCCATGATCTTCGTTTTCTGAATGTTGAGTTTTAAGCCAACTTTTTCACTCTCCTCTGAATTCACTTTCGTTAAGAGGCTCTTTAGTTTTTCTTCACTTTCTGCCATTAGTGTGGTGTCACCTGCATATCTGAGGTTATTGATATTTCTCCTGGCAATCTTGATTCCAGCTTGTGCTTCATCCAGCCCAGCATTTCTCATGATGTACTCTGCATAGAAGTTAAATAAGCACGGTGACAATATATAGCCTTGACATACTCCTTTTCCTATTTGGAACCAGTTTGTTGTAACCTCGCTTGGAGAAATTTGAATGTTACTTTGCTAGTATATGAGATGAGTGTGGTGGTTTGGGCATTCTTTGGCATTGCCTTTCTTTGGGATTGGAATGAAAACTGACCTTTTCCGGTCTTGTGGCCACTGCTGAGTTTTCCAGATTTGCTGGCATATTGAGTGCAGCACTTTCACAGCATCATGTTTTAGTATTTCAAATAGCTCATCTGGAATTTTATCACCTCCACTAGCTTTGTTCATAGTGATACTTCCTAAGGCCCATTTGACTTTGCATTCCAGGATGTCTGGCTCTAGGTGAATGATCATACGATCGTGGTTATCTGAGTTGTGAAGATCTTTTTTGTACAGTTCTTCTGTGTATTCTTGCCACCTCTTCTTATAGCTTCTGTTAGGTCCATACCATTTCTTTCCTTTATTGAGCCCATCTTTGCATGAAATATTCCCTTGATATCTCTAATTTATTGACGAGATCTCTAGACTTTCCCATTCTGTTTCACCCCTCCCCCCCATTTCTTTGCATTGATTGCTGAGGAGTGCTTTCTTATCTCTCCTTGTTGTTCTTTGGAACTCTGCATTCAGATGCTTATATCTTTCCTTTTCTCCTTTGCCTTTAGCTTCTCTTCTTTTCTCAGCGATTTGTAAGACCTCCTCAGACAAACATTTTGCCTTTTTGTATTTGTTTTTCTTGGGGATGGTCTTGATCCCTGTCTGCTGTACAATGTCATGAATCTCCATAGTTCTTCAGGTAGTGTGTCTATCAGATCTAACCCCTTGACTCTATTTGTCACTTCCACTGGATAATCATAAGGGATTTGATGTAGGTCATACCTGAATGGTTTTGTTTTTCCTACTTACTTCAATTTAAGTCTGATTCTGGCAATAAGGAGTTCATGATCTGAGCCATAGTCAGCTCCCAGTCTTGTTTATGCTGACTGTATAGAGTGTATCCATCTTTGGCTGCAAATAATATAATCAATCTGAGTTTGGTGTTGACCATCTGGTGATGTTCATGTGTAGAGTATTCTCTTGTTTTGTTGGGAGAGGGTGTTTGCTATGATCAATGTGTTCTCTTGACCAAACTCTGTTAGCCTTTGCCCTGCTTTTGTACTCTAAGGCCATATTTGCCTGTTACCTCATATCTCTTGACTTCCTACTTTTGCATTCCAGTTCCCTATGATGAAAAGGACATCGTTTTTTTGGGTGTTAGTTCTAGAAGTTCTCGTAGGTCTTCATAGAACCATTCAAAAAAACCTTGTGCACAATAGGAGACCCTACAGAGACGGAGCCAGACCTGCCTTTGAGTGTCTGAGTGTCTTCTGTGGAGGTAAGGGTCAGAAGTGGCCTGCTGCAAGGGCAGGGGCTCTGGGTGCAGCAGACCTGGTGCCCTCTTGGTGAAGGTCGCTGTTAACCCCACCATAGAGCTACCAGAATTTACACAGGACCTGGGAAACAGACTCTGGGAGGGCACAAACAAAACCTTGTGTCCACCAGGACCCAGGAGAAAGGAGCAGTGACCCCACAAGAGACTGGCCCAGAACTGCTCATGAGTGTCCAGGAGTCTCCAGCAGAGGCATGGGTTGGTGATAGCCTCCTGCAGGGTTGCAGGTACTGAGTGTGGCAGTGTGTGCATGGGACCTTTTGAAGGAGGTTTCCATTATCTTCATTACCTCCACCATAGTTTGGCCTCAGGTCAAACAACAGGGAGGGAGCACAGTCCCGCCTATCAACAGAAAATTAGCTTCCAAGACAGCATAAGCCCCTGGATTTCTGAACCACTTTATTTTTATTTTTTTTCCCTCATTCATCCTATTTCCCTAAACTTTAATTGTTTATAGGCCTCAGGACTCAGTCTTTAGACTGTTTTTCTAGCTGGACTCCCTTAGAGATTTTACCCTATCTCTGTACTTTTAAGCCATGTCTAACACTGATGGCCCCCAATTTCATACCTGGAAAACAACTCTCTTCACTTATTCAAACTCTTCCATCCAACTTCCTACTCAATATCTCCACTTGAATAGGTACCTTATACATCACCTGTCCAAAGCCAAACTCTCAATCTTCCCCCTAAACCTTGTACCTCCAACAATCTCCCCCACTTCAGTAAGTGGTAGGGTTATTCTTCCCATTGATCACACCCAGCACCCATGTCAAAGTATAATTTTTTAAAAAGATAAATACGTGGCTTATATACAAATATACAGTGAACATGTGCCAAAAATTTCTTAGCTCATGTATTAGAGAACCGGCAGGGTGGTAAAGCTGACTCAAAAAGAATCAAAGATTCAAAAGAGGTAAAGCTGATTGAAAGAAGAAACAGATGTTGTTGGTCAGGAAGGAGTCAGTCAGATGTAGTCAGTCAGGAAGGCAAGCAAAATAACTTTGCTGAATTGGAGACAAAAGTGGTTAATAATCTTCAGGACAGTTCTATTGCTAAGGTTATCCTCTCTAATGGATGGAAAATATTTGCCTCTCTAGTGCACAAGTTTGCAAGGGAACATGTAACTTCACAGTAATGAAGTTATTTCACAATAGTAAATAGCAAGTCAACATTGGTATATGCCCTGGAGAATTCAATCATCCTTGCCCAGGCCTGTGAGACAACGGTCTATATAAAAAGGTTGTGGAGTCATCCCTTTGTCTTACTTCCAAGTTTTAGATAATATTTCTTAACACCTTTAGTCATCCATGATTTCTGTCTTATTTTCATACTTTACATCAGCACATCTCATTGACCTTAACTTCAATATATAATCATAATCCTATCACTTCTCACTACAGTTACTGCTATCATTCTGGGCCAAACCATCCACATTTCTTTGCGAGATTGTTGACATTTCTCCTGACTGGTTTCCCTTACACGTTTATAGCATAGTTTCCTTTTTAAAAAAATGTATTTATTTTTAATTGGAGGATAATTGTTTCACAATATTGTGTTGGTTTCTGCCATACATCAACATGAATCAGCCATAGGTATACATATATCCCTTCCCTCTTGAACCTCCCTTCCACCTCCTACCCCATCCCACCCTTCCATGTTGTCACAGAGCACCAGGTTTGAGCTCCCCGCATCTACAGCAGACTCTCACTGGCATAGCACAGTTTCAATAAAGGAAAAAGAGTGATCCTAAAGTAGAAATTAGAGTGTAAGTCAGATCATGGCACTTCTCTTGTTAGCATCTTCTGAATTTATATCTCACTGTCCACTCCCCTCCCCTCAATAGAAAAAGTCCTTATGTAAGTAAGAAGTCCTGTAAGGCCTTGTGTAATCCGTGCCTTTCCTCTAGCTTACCGTCTCTCTGAGTTCATCTCCGGCAGCACTCTGCTCTCTCAGTGTTTGGCCCAGACAGGCTGCCTCACTGCTTTCTGAGCACACATAACCTATTTCACCCTCAAGGCCTTTTGACTCTGTTCTCCCTGCTTGGAGTATTCTTCTTCCAAATACTCCCCTGGCTCATTCCCTGTTTCCACTCTGTCTTGTTCAGATATCACTTTCTGAGTGAGGGCTTCCTGGACACCCTATTAAAAATCCATCCCATTCCCCCCACATTTCTGCCCCTGGCACTCCCCTTATCCTGTTTCTCCCCATAACATTTATATTAATCCAGGGCAAGTATTTTTGTCTATTTTGTGCACCAACATGTCCCCAAAGCCTAAAACAGTATTTGGCACATGAATATTCTAATGTTTCTGAATGAGTAAATGATTGAGTGCTATTCTCCCATCTATTTCTCGTATTATTTCTCATTTTCCTTTTAGATGGTCTATATTAACGTTAAAATGAAGCTTTTATTTCTGATTTCCATCCTAATATTGTTTCTAATGAAATAAAATGAAAATGAATTTTTGTCTACATAAAAGACACTGAGTTAGTCCTATGGAAGACACAAGGAAAATCAGACACAGGATTTGCAATTTAAGGACTTTCTTGGTGGTCCCAGGACTTCCCTGATGTCTCAGACAGTAAAGCGTCTGCCTACAATGCGGGAGACCCGGGTTCAATCCCTGGGTCAGGAAGATCCCCTGGAGAAGGAAATGGCAACCCACTCCTACTAGTATTCTTGCCTGGAAAATCCCATGAACGGAAAAGCCTAGTAGGCTACAGTCCATGGGGTCGCAAAGAGTCAGACATGACTGAGAGACTTCACTTGGTGGTCCAGTGGCTAAGACTCTGCCCTCCCAATGCAGAGGGCCCAGGCTCAGTCCTTGTTCAGGGAACTAGATCCCTCATGCCACAACTAAAGATTCCACGTGCCACAATGAAGATGAAAGATCCTGTATGCTACAACTAAGATCTGGCACAGCCAAATAAATAAATAATTTTGTTTAAAGGATTTGCAATCTAGTTAGGAATATAAGATTAGCAGATAAAAAGTTAAATGCTAAGGAAAGATATTAGTAACCTTTTACACCAAAAAAAATTGATGAAATATTAGGAGACAGAACTACTTAACTACAAAAATAATTTGCCTTCTGAGCTTCGCACTTAGCTGTTGAAGACTCAAAAGTTTATAGACAGTAATATATTTTCTGAAATATAAGAAAGACTGTATTTAAATGNATCTAGTTAGGAATATAAGATTAGCAGATAAAAAGTTAAATGCTAAGGAAAGATATTAGCAACCTTTTACACCAAAAAAAATTGATGAAATATTAGGAGACAGAACTACTTAACTACAAAAATAATTTGCTTTCTGAGCTTCGCACTTAGCTGTTGAAGACTCAAAAGTTTATAGACAGTAATATATTTTCTGAAATATAAGAAAGACTATATTTAAATGTGTAAAATACAAACCTTGCAAGAGGTTGCCAAGTAGCATTGTTTTTGTCAAAACTAACTGAGAAACTCATTGTGAGATGCAAACATTATAAAAATTGTATTTCCCTAGTTCTTGAGCAATTGCATGAAGAGCTATTTGGGGGGTTGGAGCTGACCATCTTGTTCATGATATTTTCTTCAATTCGGTTGCCTTCTCCTGTCCAGGATTTGTCTTTGTGCAGAACCCCATGTTCTGCTTAATTCTCATGTCCTTTCCTCCTGTTCCACCTGCCCCCAAACACAAATACATGCACACATAGACACACATTTCTCCTGATTGTGTTTATGGAATGATCAGTTCTTCTATGATTCTGATCATAGAACTTAGAGGCTCATTCACTATATTGGGCATGTTTTGATTTCAAACCAAGACTTCTGCCAGTGGTACTATTTTGGGCTCTCTAATCTTATCACAAAAAAGAAATATTTAAAACATATCTGCACTGCCCCTCTCACCATGATCTAAGCACCTCAAACTAGTATCTAGATAAGTTGAATTCCATTATAACCAGTGCTACTCTGAAAAGAATGTGCTTTGCTTAAGGAAAATGTTTATATTTCATTCCCTGGCTTCTTCCAAAAAAGGTTATAAGTTTCTTAGGTAAATGGAGAACAATGAAAGCAGCTTTACCAGCACAGCCTGTTTAATTTCTTTTGAAAGTAATGCTACTAACCTTTCTGCAGTATTTCGGTAGATACGACAGAGAAAATATCATTTGTATTGTGGAGCTGCCAAGTACAGCCAAAGTCAAAAGTTAAATATAATGTACTTATTAAGGCTGTGTGCTCTTCCCATTTTGAAATTTTCTCTACCCTTAGGGCAGGCACCAAGCTGTCTACATTTGATGCAATACTGACATCTGTAATGTTAAATAAATAGGAACTAATGAATCCTCAGACTGACTGTGACAGTTAAAAGACTTGTTCTCTGTCAAAACTGATCATAAGCAACAGTTTAAGACAAATTTCCCTTTTTGAATAACCAAATTTTTAACGTTTGTTTGTGTGCAAGAGACATTATAGATCTTTAAATACTGTCAACAAATTAGAGGTTTAAAAATCTAATCATTTTCCTAATGTCTAGCAAAAGTTGAATTTAAGTATTAGATATTCAGTGTGTCCAACATCTCCTCATTATTTCTGGGCTATAGAACTTCTTTCTAAATGTAGGTCAAATGAAAATCATGTTTCCTTTGCTTTCTTTAAAGTCATTCTTAATTTCTTTTCCTTTTTCTCTGTGCTATTTTTGCTTCCCTTGATGTTTAATGTTCCAAAGTAGTTGAAGAATGTCAAAATATATTGCCCTAGATATGTACATTTGCTAATTATTATTTTGCCTGTCATCAAAGTCCTTTTAATTGTAAGAATAAATCTGATATAAATCTTGAGAATAATTTGTTATTAGTTTCAAATCAATCCCATGTTATAACAATAATCACTTAATTTTTATTACTTATGTTGTCTTTCCAAGAGTATTAAATTTTTGTCATAGGAAATTTATTTCTTTTAAAAAATTAGTTGATTTATTTTAATTGGAAGATAATTACTTTAAATATTGTGATGGTTTTTGCCATGCATCAGTATGAATTTGCGATAAGCATACATGTATCCCCTCCATCCTGAATCCCCCCCTCTTACGTCCCTCCACTCTGTCCTTCCAGGTTATCACAAAGCACCGGCTTTGAGTACCACAGCAATCCCACTACTGGTCATATACCTGAGGCATCCAGAATTTAAAAAGACACCCGTACCCCAGTGTTCATTGCAATGCTGTTTACAATAGCTAGGACATGGAAGCAACCAAGAGGTCCATTGGCAGATGAGTGGATAAGGAAATTGTGGTACATATACACAATAGAATATTACTCATCTATAAAAAGGAATACATTTGAGTCAGTTCTAATAACTCTTATTTCTTTACAAGTCTAATGAAAGTCCTGAACTGTTTTCATAATACTGATTCCTAGAGCTGTCTCTTATACACATCTAGTATTAGATATTCAGTGTGTCCAACATCTCCTCATTATTTCTGGGCTATAGAACTTCTTTCTAAATGTAGGTCAAATGAAAATCATGTTTCCTTTGCTTTCTTTAAAGTCATTCTTAATTTCTTTTCCTTTTTCTCTGTGCTATTTTTGCTTCCCTTGATGTTTAATGTTCCAAAGTAGTTGAAGAATGTCAAAATATATTGCCCTAGATATGTACATTTGCTAATTATTATTTTGCCTGTCATCAAAGTCCTTTTAATTGTAAGAATAAATCTGATATAAATCTTGAGAATAATTTGTTATTAGTTTCAAATCAATCCCATGTTATAACAATAATCACTTAATTTTTATTACTTATGTTGTCTTTCCAAGAGTATTAAATTTTTGTCATAGGAAATTTATTTCTTTTAAAAAATTAGTTGATTTATTTTAATTGGAAGATAATTACTTTAAATATTGTGATGGTTTTTGCCATGCATCAGTATGAATTTGCGATAAGCATACATGTATCCCCTCCATCCTGAATCCCCCCCTCTTACGTCCCTCCACTCTGTCCTTCCAGGTTATCACAAAGCACCGGCTTTGAGTACCACAGCAATCCCACTACTGGTCATATACCTGAGGCATCCAGAATTTAAAAAGACACCCGTACCCCAGTGTTCATTGCAATGCTGTTTACAATAGCTAGGACATGGAAGCAACCAAGAGGTCCATTGGCAGATGAGTGGATAAGGAAATTGTGGTACATATACACAATAGAATATTACTCATCTATAAAAAGGAATACATTTGAGTCAGTTCTAATAACTCTTATTTCTTTACAAGTCTAATGAAAGTCCTGAACTGTTTTCATAATACTGATTCCTAGAGCTGTCTCTTATACACATCTAGTATTAGATATTCAGTGTGTCCAACATCTCCTCATTATTTCTGGGCTATAGAACTTCTTTCTAAATGTAGGTCAAATGAAAATCATGTTTCCTTTGCTTTCTTTAAAGTCATTCTTAATTTCTTTTCCTTTTTCTCTGTGCTATTTTTGCTTCCCTTGATGTTTAATGTTCCAAAGTAGTTGAAGAATGTCAAAATATATTGCCCTAGATATGTACATTTGCTAATTATTATTTTGCCTGTCATCAAAGTCCTTTTAATTGTAAGAATAAATCTGATATAAATCTTGAGAATAATTTGTTATTAGTTTCAAATCAATCCCATGTTATAACAATAATCACTTAATTTTTATTACTTATGTTGTCTTTCCAAGAGTATTAAATTTTTGTCATAGGAAATTTATTTCTTTTAAAAAATTAGTTGATTTATTTTAATTGGAAGATAATTACTTTAAATATTGTGATGGTTTTTGCCATGCATCAGTATGAATTTGCGATAAGCATACATGTATCCCCTCCATCCTGAATCCCCCCCTCTTACGTCCCTCCACTCTGTCCTTCCAGGTTATCACAAAGCACCGGCTTTGAGTACCACAGCAATCCCACTACTGGTCATATACCTGAGGCATCCAGAATTTAAAAAGACACCCGTACCCCAGTGTTCATTGCAATGCTGTTTACAATAGCTAGGACATGGAAGCAACCAAGAGGTCCATTGGCAGATGAGTGGATAAGGAAATTGTGGTACATATACACAATAGAATATTACTCATCTATAAAAAGGAATACATTTGAGTCAGTTCTAATAACTCTTATTTCTTTACAAGTCTAATGAAAGTCCTGAACTGTTTTCATAATACTGATTCCTAGAGCTGTCTCTTATACACATCTAGTATTAGATATTCAGTGTGTCCAACATCTCCTCATTATTTCTGGGCTATAGAACTTCTTTCTAAATGTAGGTCAAATGAAAATCATGTTTCCTTTGCTTTCTTTAAAGTCATTCTTAATTTCTTTTCCTTTTTCTCTGTGCTATTTTTGCTTCCCTTGATGTTTAATGTTCCAAAGTAGTTGAAGAATGTCAAAATATATTGCCCTAGATATGTACATTTGCTAATTATTATTTTGCCTGTCATCAAAGTCCTTTTAATTGTAAGAATAAATCTGATATAAATCTTGAGAATAATTTGTTATTAGTTTCAAATCAATCCCATGTTATAACAATAATCACTTAATTTTTATTACTTATGTTGTCTTTCCAAGAGTATTAAATTTTTGTCATAGGAAATTTATTTCTTTTAAAAAATTAGTTGATTTATTTTAATTGGAAGATAATTACTTTAAATATTGTGATGGTTTTTGCCATGCATCAGTATGAATTTGCGATAAGCATACATGTATCCCCTCCATCCTGAATCCCCCCCTCTTACGTCCCTCCACTCTGTCCTTCCAGGTTATCACAAAGCACCGGCTTTGAGTACCACAGCAATCCCACTACTGGTCATATACCTGAGGCATCTAGAATTTAAAAAGAAACCCGTACCCCAGTGTTCATTGCAATGCTGTTTACAATAGCTAGGACATGGAAGCAACCAAGAGGTCCATTGGCAGATGAGTGGATAAGGAAATTGTGGTACATATACACAATAGAATATTACTCATCTATAAAAAGGAATACATTTGAGTCAGTTCTAATAACTCTTATTTCTTTACAAGTCTAATGAAAGTCCTGAACTGTTTTCATAATACTGATTCCTAGAGTCATAATCACTTTGTTTATAACAAAGTATCATTAACAATAAGTATTATTAGACCAAATATTAACATTGATAATAATCACAGCAAATTTATATTAAGTAACAACTGACCACAAAGCTCTGCTACATCTTTTATGCACATATGCCATTTAATCATTGGGAAGCAGTAACATTAAAATCTTAATAAATGAGCAAGATAAAGTTTGGAAAGATCATTAAATGTGCTCTAGGTAATGCAGCGAAAGTAGATCACACTGCCAATAAAAGAGAATAGGAATATAAACAGAGATTTGTCAGGCAACATTTCTTGAGCAAAGAATCTCTCACTTAAGATTTTTACAAATCCTAGGAGATAAGTGTAACATTATACCAATTTTATAGGTGAAGAAACCGAGGCAGTTAGGTTCTTTGCTCAAGATTACACAGCCACCAAGTAACTAACTCTATTTTATTGAATGACTCAGCCAACAAATTCTTTTTGAACGATTACTATACCTGACATTGTGCTGGGCCCAAGGTTTATGAAGATGGCAAAGACACATTGACCGTCTTGTGGCGATTGACTGCCTTAGGAGAAACGAAGCAAGCACATTAGCATGGTGCTGAGTAGGCTTCCCTGATGGCTCAGCTGTAAAGAATCTGCTGCGATGCAGGAGACACAGGAGATGTGAGTCAAGTAAAGGAGATATTCACAGGGGCCTATGGGAGTCCATGGAGAGCAGTGCTCCATTTCACACACGGGAGGAGTGTGGAGGTGGAAGAAAGATGCTGTATAAACTGCATGTTGGAAGATGAGTAAAAACTAGCTGAGGGAAGAGAGGGGAGAAAGAGAGAGAGGATATTCTAGAAAGAGGGGCAACAAGTGAGCTCAAAGGCTGGAGGTGAAAGAAAGCTTGACAATTACCAGGAGTTGCAAGTGTAACCAGCAGAATAAAATGAAGAGATGGACGGAGAGGTGAGGCAGGGAAAATAGCAGGCATGAGACTGTGGAACTTTGGGAAGGCTATTCTAGCTGTCTGGACTTTTTATTCTGAAGGCAATGAGTGTGTGCGTTTGTGCTCAGTCGTGTCCATTTGTGATGCCACGGACTGTAGCCCGCCAGGCTCCTCTGTCCATGGGACTCTCCAGGCAAGAACACTGGAGTGGGTTGCCATTTCCTCCTCCAAGGTGATAGGAAGCTGCAAAAAGAACTCTTGACAGGTCAGATCAGAAATGCTCTGGCAGGTGTGGCTATTGAATTGGAGGTGAAGGCAGGAAGAGTAAGAAAGTATGAAGCCAGTGTCGTAAATATCATAAAATGATAAATCTTAAACTAAATCACTGACTGCTGGAATTGAAGAATAAAAAAGAGAGATTAAAGAGATTAAAGTAGCAAAACTGACAGTATTTGGTAAATGGATAGGTTGGGGAGGCTGAGAGAAAAATAGTGTTTTAAGATGACATCCAAGTTTCTGGGAGCTTCTTGTGGTTTGTAGGTTTTCTGTAAAGAGCTTGTCTGTGTGATATGATTTAATCAGCTACATATACCTTTCTGTTTAGTCTGAGGTGAGGTGAAGTTGCTCAGTTGTGTCCGACTCTTTGTGACCCCATAGACTGTAGCCTACCAGGCTCCTACATCCATGGGATTTTCCAGGCAAGAGTGCTGGAGTAGGTTGCCATTTCCTTCTCCAGAGGATCTTCCCAACCCAGAGATCGAACCCGGGTCTCCCACATTGTAGGCAGACGCTTTACCGTCTGAGCCACCAGGGAAGCCTAAAACACTGTCTTACAGGCTTTAAAGGGGAAGTGCTCCCGGGCGGGGTTCCCAGACCTGAACGAGGCAGGTCAAGGAAGTCTGTTTAGCCTATTTGTCATTAAAATGTTAAGTGAAAAAACATGTAACTGTGCATATCCTTTTTTTTTTTTTTCTGAATTGTGTTTTCTATAGAAGTAGAGTAGTTCAGATGCCAGTAAATGGTTTCAATGCCTGAACTAAATAAATTAGCCAAGGGATGATTCCTTAACTCTTGTCACTAAAAATTTTACTTACTTTTAAAATTGCAAAGTTGCTGGGTGTATATCTTCTGCACATCGTTGGTTGATTTAGCGATTGAGCATCATACAATGATGCTGTGAAAGTAGAAAACATGTTATTATGTTGATCAGAGGAACTTTTGAAAGCTGCCAATTCAGTTAATAAATATTTTTTTCCTTACTTAACCTTATGCTTATTCATTCTGAAATGACTACATAATCTGGGAATAAAAGAAAAAAAATGAGTCTATTTTCCCTAATTGTGGACTGTGAATTTGTTTGGAGAATGAAAATTAAAGATTTGGAATCCCATTAAAGTTGCCTAAACTAAACATTGTGTCTGTTGAGGTGAACTCTCCTATATCTGAGAATTCTCTAGGGTTCTTGGGGTATGTTTCTACTCCACCTCAGGCACCATCATTTTCTGGGCTAGTATAGAAGTTGTAACCAGTTTAGAGGGTTAGAGAAAGGAAATTAAACATGCAGGTATTAGTATTCAGTTCACTGGGTTTCTGAGAAGTATTTATTAATCAGCCCTTCCTGAGAGACAAAAGCTAGTAAAACTCCTGAAGGTAGGGGTCCTGTTTCTTGTGCAGAACTGCTGAGGGCAGGAAGACTCTTTAATTGAGCATCTTAATATGGAACAGCAGTCCATGAGTAGAAACCGTTTATCTCTCTGGTAATGAAGAACTCCAATGAGTAGAGCAAGGAAGGAGCCTAAAGATGAGAGCTGGCATGCCTGATGGTGGCCCCAGAGATGCCAAGTAAGGGGATACTGTAGCAGAGGATGAGCAGAAGTCCACCTCAGATGGGCCATGACAATCGTGACGCTTCAGCCTCGCCTAAGCCAATGGAAGAGTTGAGGAACTGGATCCACGTCCACCAGCAGAGAAATTAGCATGGACCAAACCTCACTCACACCCCAGAACCTCCAGAGCTTCATCACAGATAGAAAAGGGAAGGGGGGAAAAATTCTGAGAAGAATCCTGACGTGACTGAGTAGTTGCCCTAAAGAAATCCAGTTAAAGGGGAAGTAACTGAGTTGTTTGGTTTTAGAGGAATTCTAGTGTAGGCTATCAAATGGAGCCAAGGCTTGAGAGCCAAGTGTGGCTATAGAAAACGAATGAGTGTAGGCATGGTGAGAGTAACTGTAGAATTACTGTCAGGGTGTGTAGGCTGCTCGTTGCAGGCTGATGGCTGGGCACCCAAGCATTGTGCCCGGAAGTGGAAAGGGTATGAGCCTGAGAACAGACTGATGAGATTCCTCTGCTGGGTGACCTGGGGAAAATTATTTTACTTCACTATATAATGCAATAAATTATTTTATTTCCCCCAGTAAAATGGGTTTAAAAAAGAAAAATAGACATATTCTTGCTTTGCCATACTAGAGAATGACTGTTGCCGTACAGTGAAAAAAAGCACTGGTTAGTAAGCCGCCATTGGCCTGTGTCACAACTATGCTGCCTGCTCAGAAGGGAACTCTGTCTCCCCTCTGAAATATTCTGGGAAGAATTAGGTAAGATAGAAATCATCTCTTTCTTCAAAGTGGGAGATTTTTTTCTTATGAATATTAGTACTGGCTCCAAAGTTTGACGGGTGGGTCAATCTTTCCTCGTTTTGTCCATGCATGAACAACCTATGCAGGCTTCATACATCATCATCAGTCTATTTTGATCTTTTTCCCAAGAAAAACCATCCATTTCATGAGGTTTTATGTTTATTTGTCAGCATATGTAGCCAATATTCTCTGAAACAGTTAAGATTTTCTTTTCAGCTTTTTCCATAGTTCCAAATTTATTTAAAAATTTTTCTGTATTAGAGTTCTGAAAAGTTGATCAATACTATAGCTGTTTTTCTAAATACCTCTTTTGTTTCCTGTTTATAAATTTTTTTATATTAATTAGTTCATTCTGCCTCCTTTCCTTGGGCCTTTTATTCTCTTAAAATTTCCAAATTGGATATATTCTCATTTGTTTTTTTCTATTTTAAAATAGCAAGCATTTAAGAATACAAATTATTCATAAGTACTATTTATTCATTTACTTTATGAATAAGGTATTTAAGGCCATGAAATTAATTATATCTGTCGTTTATTGTGTTTCTTAAATGGTATGTGGCAATTTTATCTTTATTATTCTCCAGGTTGGTGTTATTGACAAAATATTTTAAGCTTTTAAATATCTAAACAATTTGATTTTAAAATATAGTCATATTTAGGTAAAATTTCTATTTTATAAAATATATAACTTTTTGCTACCAAGTATTTGAACAGTGTTTAATTGTTCCATAGATACATAACCTGTAAGTATATATTTTTTAAGTAGCATGTTTGAAAATATAACAACTAATTTCATTTTATTAATAGTAACAAAGCTATTTTTTATATCCTGATTTATGTCTTTTATTTGCTTTAGATATTTTGACAATGAATTGTTAAATCTTATATTACTATAGTCCTATCTATATTACTTTTTTTTTATTTCTACTAGTGTCTTTTTAATGTATTTTGATATCACATTGTTGTCATTGTTGTTTAGTTGCTAAATTGGTCCAACTCATTGCAACCCCTTGAATTATGGCCTGCCAGGCTCCCCTGTCCATGGGATTTCCCAGGTAAGAATACTGAAGCTGGTTTCCATTCCCTTCTCTGGGGGATCTCCCTGACCCAGGGATCGAACCTACATCTCCTGCATTGACAGATTCTTGGCCACTGAGCCACCTAGGAAGCCCTGACACTGTATTGTTCACCTATAACAGGGGATCTGTTGTGGTTTAGTTTCCATGATGCCTATTGTCAATCAAGAATGACCTTATGTGGGACTTCCCTGGTGGTCCAGTGGGTAAGACTCTGTGCTGCAATGCAGGGGGCCAGGTTCAATCCCTGGTCAGGGAACTGGATCCCACATGCGGCAGTTAAGAGTTCTCATGTCACAACTAAAGATCCTGCATGCTGAAGATCTTGAGAGAGCTGTAACTAAGACACAGTGCAGCCAAATTAATAAGTATTTTTTTTTAATGGTGACCTTACTTTAAGATTTGTTTGACTTTGGATAATGTTAGTGACATTATTTTTGCTTTATACGAAGAGTTTCATTTTTAACTGCTTTTTTTTTGCATATTTATGATTGTCTTTCTAAATTATACTAGAACCATTTTTCTTCTATTTCAATGAATTTTCTCCTGGCATAATCTAACTCATTATTCACTAAAGAATAAAAATGCTACCATGAGTGCAAGCTTATTAAATATTTCCCCTGATTTTCTCATGCTGTGTTATTAAACACACCTTATCTGAATATATCTAGGCCATTACCCCAATTTCAGCACTTTCCCAACTGTTTTCCTTTCAGTAGTTTTCTTTTTGATTTTGATTAATTATAAGATTAATGTTGGGTGGAAACTGTTAAATTAAATTCACTCACTAATAGAAGAACTTTGGTTCTTTTGCGTATTGTATTCTCAGTCTTGAAATAAAATAGCCTTAATGACAAGAATTCTTGCTGTTTTCTTTTCACACATCGATGAAAAATGATCATTTTGGAAGCTAAAGAACACTTAGTCCTTTGAAAAAAGAGTAAGCAAGCATGCAGGAAGGGAGGGAGGTGCCCTAGACAAACAAGAGGATTAGAACGGGAGTTAACTGCTCCTTATACCCCATCTGCTTTCCAAATGTGGATCACTCCTTGAGGTCTGCATGAAACAGAAAATGTGGCTAAGGGCAGAGGCTCATGGCTGGAAAATCTTTATTACACTTGTCAGCAGTAGCTGCATTCATGCTGAATATTGAAAGAGTCTTTCTGTTTTCCTTATTCCCAGGTTGTGGTTATCCAAAGAGCTTAAAGAGCTTTCTTCTTTTCAGATTTGAGATCAACAGTAATATAATTTCTGAGTCCGAATCAATAATTTTCTGTCTCTCCTTTTTCCAACTAAATCAGAAGGAAAAGTGTTATAGATCTTCTCTAAGCAATTTATTTATGGAAGATTTTTCTTTTCTGTACATGCTTTATGCTTTTGTTTAATTTTTAATGGGTTTCACTATAAGAAGCTTCTTCGAGTGAACCAGAGGTTAAACATGATGAGAGAACATTGACTCATTCCAATATTTCATCTTTTTCTGGGACATAGATCTTTATTTTGACCTTTAGTGTCTCTTGCCATACTAGTGTTAGCCAGAAGATAATTATAGCAGGATGATTTTCCTAATGGTCACACAGGAAGTCATTATTTTTTGGAAAAATATGTATTTTAAAAATTGACTAGTTCTCCTTATATTTGTTATACCCTAACTGTTTAAAAACCACCCTTTTAGATCTTTGTCCTAAGATAAATTTATTTGCCTTCTGCTTTTTTTTTTTTTTTGGTTGTTATTGTTATGTTTTCTTATGTTTAGTTTCAGTAGCTTCTAATTACCTACAGTTTCTTAGGAATCTGTGAGAGCTGAAAGATGTTAAAGGAAAACAATCCTATCATTAGCAAAGCTTTATGTGTCCACTGAGGTCATCAGATGATATAGTGAGCGTCAAAGAACAGACACAAGTCACACATATAATGAGATCATGGCAAAAAAGGAATTAAAAACAGCTTCAACAACAACATTACACTGGAAATTAGAAACATAAAACTAAAAATATTTCAGAGACCTGGAGAAAATATCAGTTCAAGGAAAATACTCCTGACACAGAAATATTGTACTTGTTATATAAATGATGAGAGAGCTTATTTGACTTCATCTGGTTTGTTGATTATCAATGGCCTTTCCAAGTCCTGGCGTCCTGTACCATGGCTTTATTTCCTAGGCAGGTGACTCTGGAGTAATCTGTTAAGCTCTCTTAAGCCGCAGGTTCCTCACCTATCACCTAGGGGTGATAGTCTCCTGCGTCTACGTCTCAAAGAAGTGCAAAGGGACAGGGAGGTGATGTAGTTGAATGTTCTCTTTAAATCTGAAAAATAAGACGTAAGTGTAAGTTATGATTAGTGCTCTTTTGGTCACACATTGCAATCTCCATTGTCTTACAAACCACATCTCGCATGCAATGATGACAAATCACTTCTAGTTCCCAGGACTGTCCTGGCTTTGGTGATNCAGGTTCCTCACCTATCACCTAGGGGTGATAGTCTCCTGCATCTACGTCTCAAAGAAGTGCAAAGGGACGGGGAGGTGATGTAGTTGAATGTTCTCTTTAAATCTGAAAAAGAAGACATAAGTGTAAGTTATGATTAGTGCTCTTTTGGTCACACATTGCAATTTCCATTGTCTTACAAACCACATCTCGCATGCAATGATGACAAATCACTTCTAGTTCCCAGGACTGTCCTGGCTTTGGTGATGAAAACTCCATTTTTCCTCTGGGGAACCTCTCTGTTGCAGGCAAACTGAACTATTGTTCACACTATAATGTGTAGGAGGCCATTGTTTATTACATGTACTGAATTCTCTGTTCAGTTTGTGGTTCCACTCAATAGTAAAATTAACATGTTCATTAATTTGTTCATCATAAATTTTGGTGCATCCACAATACAACAGCACTTTCCTTTAAGATATTGATGATACAAAGTTAAAACAGATTGGGTTTCTGCTCTCAGAGAAAAGTCTGTTCTATTCTAAGAGAGAGAAAACAAATAAACATACTAAATAGAACATAACTGTAAGTTGGGAGAAATATGCTGAAGAAAAAAAGTAAACTTTTATGTGCTAAATTGTTTCAGTCATGTCTGACTTTCTGCAGCCCCATGGATTGTAGCCTGCCAGGCTTCTCTGTCCCTGGGATTCTCCAGGCAAGAATACTGGAGTGGGTTGTCATGCCCTCGTCTAGGAGATCTTTCCAGGGATCGAACCTACCTGGGATCTCTTATGTCTCCTGCATTGGCAGGTGGGTTCTTTACCACTAGCACCACCTGGGAAGCCCAGACACATCTGCTATGGTTGCTTTCTCCACGATGCTAGCCTGTTAGGTGTGAAATGATGATGGTTTAGTGACTAAGTTGTCTCTTACTCTTTTGCAAACCCACGAACTGTAGTCTGCCAGGCTTCTCTGTCTATGAGATTTTCCAGGCCAGAATATTGGAATGGGTTGCCATTTACTTCTTCAGGGCATCTTCCTGACCCAGGGATTGAACCTGGATCTCCTGCATTGCAGGTAGCCTACTGCATTGCAGGTGGGTTCTTTACCAACAGAGCCATCAGGGAAGCCCAAACTTCTGTAAAGGCAATAAAAGGGGAAAACATCTTTAGACTAAGAAGGGAAGGGGACTATGTGAATTACTCTGAAGGCCTGAAGGATTCGAAAGAGCCAGTGGGAAAACAGTGGAATATGAAGGAGGGGAAGGTTTGGGTGGGGGCAACTCCAGGCAAAGGAAAGAACATTATGTGTTGGATTTATCTACTCCAGTTTTGTATCTTTGATAGAGCACAACGCCTGGCAGAAAGTAGGTAGGTTCTGAAGGACAGCCTGCTGAATGAACAAATGTCTCCAAGACATAATTGATAGTTAATTCTAGAGTTGTAGTCCCTTCCATCCTTTACTGGGAGAGATCATTTAGGGGCACAGTCACCTTTCTGCTATTCCTTACATCACTCCGAGAAGGTGAACCTCTTGTCTCAACTATCTTTAACACTATACGTAATCATAAGATCATGGCACCCTATCCTAAGCCATCTCTGTTGGTTGCCCACTTGAGAAACCCATACCTAATGCCCTGTAGTCTTTAAAGACTTATTATACTGGTTACAACTAGGACTGAAGATTGAAGGCAGGAGGAGAAGGGGTCGACAGAGGATGAAATGGTTGGATGGCATCACTGATTCAGTGGACATGAGTTTGAGAAAGCTCTGGGAGTTGGTGATAGACAGGGAAGCCTGGTGTGCTGCAGTCCATGGGATCACAAAGAGTTTGACATGACTGAGTGACTGAACAGAACTGAACTGAACAACTAGGACTAGTCATAAATCTTAGGGGATTCTTGATGGCTTTTCACATTTTCATTTTAAATAATTAACAGATTTTGTACATAGACACTTTGAAGTACTATGAATGATGTTATTGTTTTCCCTACATTTGCTTTTTACATGAAAAGTTTTAGCTTTTCTGCTTACAAGTTTGGTTATTTGTCTATTATGGAACATTTGTTTTAATTAAATAGAAATTTGCTGCTCAGTGTTCCAGTCTGCCTTGTGTTCTTTTCCCTTTATTCCACCCATGATAAATTATGAGAAACCCTTTAATGACAAGTTTATTTGCAAGAAACCTAACAAGATCTCTTCAAGTGGTCATTATTTCTTTTTCTTCAGAATTTTTCAGATATTGATGTTTCTTAGTGGTAATTGCCACTTTTAAAAAACCTTATAATATAGTTATTTATGCACATGGCTCTGCTTGTTTGTAAGCATCTTAAGAACATGATCAGTATTTATTTTTCATTCCTGTTTAGGTTTCCTTGCTATCTTCCCTCTCACCCTTGCTTGTGCTGTGGATATGGTGGTCCTAAATAAGTAAGCATTTGTTGAATGAAAGAAAAATTCTTCTAGATGATACAAAACCAAACGGAAAACTTTTGAGAATCAGTTCAGTTCAGTTGCTCAGTCGTGTCTGACTCTTTGTGACCCCATGAATCGCAGCACACCAGGCCTCCCTGTCCATCACCATCTCCCAGAGTTCACTCAGGCTCACATTCGTTGAGTCCATGATGCCATCCAGCCATCTCATCCTCTGTCGTCCCCTTCTCCTCCTGCCCTCAGTCCTTCCCAGCATCAGGGTCTTTTCCAGTGAGTCAACTCTTCGCATGAGGTGGCCAAAGTACCAGAGTTTCAGCTTTAGCATCATTCCTTCTGAAGAAATCCCAAGGCTGGTCTCCTTCAGAATGGACTGATTGGATCTTCTTGCAGTCCAAGAGACTCTCAAGATAATTGAGGTTTGAAAAATAAAAATGGGGGGAGGTGGTTACAGAGTGGTAGTAGACATTGTTACAGTGCGTCCTCTATCAAGATAAAGATGATTAAGCCAAAGGATGCTGGGGTCATGGATCAGTCAGCACTCTCCTTTATCAGAGGAGAAGGGAGCCAATGAGTCTTGTGTTGTAAGAGGAATGATTGCAACCTGGCCAAACTGTTCCAGTACATTCTAGAATTTTCTTGTTTGAAGGCATCAGTCTTGAAGTTAAAACTGGCAAATTCTATAGTCAAAGAAAAAGGGTTACTGCAAGCTATGTGGCTATGTGGTGGTGCTCTCCTTGAGTCTCTAGCTGGACTTGCCTCTGATGGCACAGAATTGCTCTTTGCCCCAAGTGCCAGAATCAGGTATTTGGAAGGGTAGAGGTAACGAGATCATAGGCTCCAAAGTCAAGCAGGGATGTCAGTACCTGTGTTGCTTTACCCGTTTGTTCATCTAATCCTACCAATTACTACAATCCAGTCAGATGATTATATCTAACAGAATAGAAAATTAAATTTTAATTTTGCATTTATAGATTAAATGAAATGAAGGAATAATTCTTTTTTTGGATTACTAACTTGGCTGATGGGTGGATAAGACAGTCCTTTTGAGAGCCTCAGGTCCCCAAATTGCTCTTGCTATAGAATTCGGCCTTTCTACTGTTTTATGGAAGAATTTGCCTTTCTACAATATTCCCTTCTCTAAATTTCAAATAAAAAATAAGCTTGATATATTTTTTACATTTTTGGAAACAATTATATTTTACATGTTTTGAATATTATCCTGGATATTGACCAATTAATGTGTATGAATTACTGGTATAAACAGAAAAAGCAGTGATTTTTAGAGAGAAAGAACTCATCATTAGAGAGTAATGTTTTAGATTAACATGTGCTTCTTGATTTTTTTAGCCATATGTTACTTTTCCCTTCTTGTCTGGAACCCACATTTAGAAAAGTCTGGACATTATCAGGTAATGAAGTATTTTTCCATTTTTAAAATTTATTTCACATATGCAAATCAGAATTTCTGGGAAGCCTGAGATATTAGAATTAAATTGCAATAATTTCAGCCAACTGCAAGAAACAGTCACATGACATGTGCCTGGTCAGTAATATTTGTTAAATTAAATGTCAGAGTAGAAAAGTAATGAATTGTTAATAGAAACAGTGTTAAAGTTTACTTCATGTAAAGAGCCATTCTATCCAAGCACTACTTTAATTTAAACATTACTCTTATTTCAAGTTAATACTATTTGAAAGTCCACACAGTATCAGCAGTCACTTGGACTTTCCTACGAACTAAAGACATAATGTCTTTCCCACTTATTTTTTCACACATAGCTATGTACTACTTTGTGATAATTCATGTTTGTTTCTACATGTATTCCTGTCTTGTCTTCCTAAGAAGAGGCTTTTGTTTTTCTTGGCAATGTATCCTTTTATCCATCCAAATATTCTTCATCGGCATTCCTGGTATTAGACACAGAGAAGTCAGTGGCAAAAGACAGCCTTTTCCTCAAGGGACTCAGAGTTTAGAAGAGTTCATGGTCCTTTTATAGGAACCATGTAATCCCTGTAAATAGTCAGTCACCTCACAGGTATCATAGAAATAAAGGAAAAGCATTGCAGATATTTGCTTGCATAAAGTTAACAACTTTAACATATCAAAATTTTATTTATTTATCTTTCCTTACCCAGATTTGTTTCCGTAAGTAGTTAAGATAAAAATGAGATTCAATAGAAACATTGAGTATCCTCTCTTTGGGTCTATTGCAGAGTGGGCCTATTTTAAAAAAAGAGAGAGAGAGAGATTCTGGTAAACATTAAACTGGTTAGTAAGCTACCCTGTACTCTAGTAAATAATTAACATTTCTCTTCAGATTTCCAGAAAGCAATATCAAAGCGCCTTTTGCAGTGGGAAGAAATCAGTCTTTACCTGTGACAGTACTTCTTAAAACATTTCATATATTTGAGTGAGAAGGGGCATCATCAAGGTAAACAAAATACAGATCGATCTTTCAAACAAAATGCAGATCGTGCCTTTCACTTTAGACTCATTAACTATGCATTTGTGTTCAGAAGGATGACAGGAGTGCCGAGGTTTAACTGAGGTCATGAAACGAATACCAAGTTCCATTTAAGACAGCAAGTTCCAATGTAATTTCAGATTAAGGCCAAAAGCTTAGGAGTGGCATTTTTCACTCAGCACTCTCCTCACCTATCTTAACTTCTAAACACTGTGAATTTGCCTTATTCATTTGTTCTTTTATGCCAGCCTAAACTGCTTTATTCAGGGAGATAAAACAGATATGCAGATGATACCATTCTAATGGTAGAAAGTAAAGAGGAACTAAAGAGCTTCTCGATGAGGATAGAAGAAGAGATGAAAAAGCTGACTTAAAATTTAACATTCAAAAACTAAGATCATGTCGTCTGCAAACAGTGAAAGTTTTACTTCTTCTTTTCCAATTTGGATTCCTTTTATTTCTTTTTCTGCTCTGATTGCTGTGGTCAAAACTTCCAGAACTATATTGTATAGTAGTGGTGAAAGTGGGCACCCTTGTCTTGTTCCTGACTTTAGGGGAAATGCTTTCAGTTTTTCTCCATTGAGGATAATGTTTGCTGTGGGTTTGTCATATATGGCTTTTATTATGTTGAGGTACATTCCTTCTATTCCTGCTTTCTGGAGAGTTTTTATCATAAATGGATGTTGGATTTTGTCAAAGGCCTTCTCTGCATCTATTGAGATAATCATATGACTTTTATTTTTCAGTTTATTAATGTGGTGAATTACGTTGATTGATTTGCGGATATTGAAGAATCCTTGCATCCCTGGGATAAAGCCCACTTGGTCATGGTGTATGATCTTTTTAATGTGTTGTTGGATTCTGATTGCTAGGATTTTGTTAAGAATTTTTGCAAGTATGTTCATCAGTGATATTGGCCTATAGTTTTCTTTTT
>SJYW01033347.1:78055-90426 GCA_006410735.1 Raphicerus campestris
TTCCTTCTATTCCTGCTTTCTGGAGAGTTTTTATCATAAATGGATGTTGAATTTTGTCAAAGGCCTTCTCTGCATCTATTGAGATAATCATATGACTTTTATTTTTCAGTTTATTAATGTGGTGAATTACGTTGATTGATTTGCGGATATTGAAGAATCCTTGCATCCCTGGGATAAAGCCCACTTGGTCATGGTGTATGATCTTTTTAATGTGTTGTTGGATTCTGATTGCTAGGATTTTGTTAAGAATTTTTGCAAGTATGTTCATCAGTGATATTGGCCTATAGTTTTCTTTTTTTGTGTCATCCTTGTCTGGTTTTAGTATTAGGGTGATGGTGGCCTCATAGAATGAGTTTGGTAGTTTTCCTTCTTCTGCAATTTTCTGGAATAATTTCAGTAAGATAGGTGTTAGCTCTTCTCAAAATTTTTGGTAGAATTCAGCTGTGAAGCCGTCTGGACCTGGGCTTTTGTTTGCTGGAAGATTTCTGATTATAAGTTTGACGCAGTTCTAATGAGATGGATGAAACTGGAGCTGATTATACAGAGTGAAGTAGGCCAGAAAGAAAAACACCAATACAGTATACTGACACATATATGGAATTTGGAAAGATGGCAATGATGACCCTGTAAGTGAGACAATATAAGAGACACAGAGGTATAGAATAGACTTTTGGCTTCTGAGGGAGAGGGAGAGGGTGGGATGATCTGGGATAATGGCACTGAAACATGTATACTATCATATAAGAAATGAAGAGCCAGTCTAGGTTCAATGCAGGATACAGGATGCTTGGGGCTGGTGTACAGGATGAATCGGGGAGATGGGGTGGGAAGGGAGGTGGGAGGGGGCTTAAGCATTGGGAGATCGTGTGCACCTGTGGCTGATTCGTGTCAATGTATGGCAAAACCAATGCAGTACTGTAAAATAGAATAAAGTATTAAATTAAAAAAAAAAAAAAACTAAGATCATGGCATCTGGTCCCATCACGTCATAGCAAATAGAAGAGGCAAAAGTGGAAGCAGTGACAGATTTAATTTTCTTGGGCTCTAAATCACTGCGGATGGTGGCTGCAGATATGAAATTAAGAACTTGTGCCTTGGGAGGAAATATAGGACAAATCTAGAGAGCATATTAAAAACAAAGAAATCACTTTGCCAAACAAGGTCTGTATAGTCAAAGCTATGGTTTTTCCAATAGTCATATATGGATGTGAGAATTGGATCAGAAAGGCTGAGAGTCCCTTGGGCAGCAAGGAGATCAAACCAGTCAATCATAAAGAAAATCGACCCTAAATATACGTTGGAAGGAGTGATGCTGAAACGGAAGCTCCAGTAGTTTGGCCACCTGATGTGAAGAACTGAGTCATTGGAAAAGACTGTAATGCTAGGAAAGATTGAAGGCAGGAGGAGAAGGGGATGACAGAGGATCAAAAACGAGGATGGCATCATTGATTCAATGGACATGAGTTTGAGCAAGCTCAGGGAGTTGATGATGAACAGGGAAGCCTGGTGTGCTGCAGTCTGTGGGGTCGCAAAGAATTGGACACAACTTAGTGACTAAACAACGTGTGTGTGTGTGTGTGTGTGTGTGTGTGTGTGTGTATAAAAACATAAATAATTACATATTTAAGTATATATAAAAATTTAAGTGGCTTCCTGTCTTTTCTTTAAGCAGATTGCTTCAAGTATCCACCAGTATGACCTGATCTAGTCTGGAAATTAATAACAATAAAGCACTTTTGCAAGGCATTTTATGCTCAGTATACAACATGGGCTTTCCTCACTTAACCATCACAACTACTCTGTGTAGTTTGAGGCAGTATATACTCATTTACAGATGAAGAAACTGAGAACAGACCAAGGTTTTAGAAGGAATATGTGATAGTCCTATGATCTGATTGCCATTGCTCACTTTGGCTGACAATAACTGAGACAGTCTTGCTTTTTTATACCTTACAGGTATACATTCCTAATCCTTTGGCACTTTGGTACTGCTTTCTTCACCTAGCTTGTCTTTCTGGCTAGAATGCTATGTCCTTCTAATCCTTCACCTGGCTAAATTTCTTAATGATTTTTCAAGTCTCAGCTCAAGAGTACTTCTTTGAAGAAGAAATCTGTGACAACCAAACTGGGCTGATTTTTTCCTATAGCACCTTGCATATAGCTCTTTATTAAATACTTTAAACTCTTAGAACTTGTTCACAATTGGTCAGCTCTTAATGTGGACCTGCCATGAATTAAATATTCATTGAATGAATGCATGAATGAGTTTCCTACACATTAAATTGTTCTGAATTGGATTAGAATGACATGTTAGGCATGTCAATTGTTGCACAAGGGTTAAAGGAGCAAAGCTATCCTAAAGAAATAACAGGCATAGCTGGCCAATGAGGCATAATAGTTTGAGGAGATCAATGTACCCAAAGAAAAAGTATCTATTTAGAAAACAGAGAGAAGTCAAAGTGAGACAAACTCAACATCAAAATGCTGAGAGTATGAAGAGTAAAACAGAGACTAGAATAAAGTGAAACTGGAGATACTTCCTGCAGCAAGCTGTTAATAGAAAGATTCCCTTTCTGGTATAGCTAGGTGTTTTGGAACTAATATTGATCACAGTTCAATTGTATTGTTTTTTAAAAAATATTTATTTTTGATTAGAGGGTAATTACTTTACAATATTGTGTTGCTTTCTGCTATACATCAACATGAATCAGCCACAGATATACATACGTTCCCCTCTCTTGAACCTCCCTCCCACCCTATCCAACCCCTCTAGGTTGTCACAGACCTTCAGATTTGCACTCTCTGCATCATACAGCAAATTCCCACTGGCTATCTATTTTACATATGATAACATATGTTTCAACACTACTCTTTCCAATTGTCCCACCCTCTTCTTCCCCAACTGTGTCCACAAGATTATTCTTTCTGTCTGTTTCTCCTTTATTGCCCTGTAAAAAGTTCACCAGTTTCATCTTTCTAGATTCCATATATGTGCATTACTACTGCTACTACTACTACTAAGTCACTTCAGTCATGTCTGACTCTATGCGACCCCATAGACGGCAGCCCACCAGGCTCCCCTGTCCCTGGGATTTTCCAGGCAAGAACACTGGAATGGGTTGCCATTTCCTTCTCCAATGCATGGAAGTGAAAAGTCAAAGTGAAGTCGCTCAGTCGTGTCCGACTGTTAGCGATCCCATGGACTGCAGCCTACCAGGCTCCTCCATCCATGGGATTTCCCAGGCGAGAGTACTGGAGTGGGTGCCATAATATATGATATTTGTTTTTCTCTTTCTGACTTACTTCATTCTGTATAATAGGCTCTAGATTAATCTACCTCATTAGAACTGACTCAAATGTATTCCTTTTTACAGTTGAATGCTATTCTGTTGTATATATGTACCACAACTTCTTTATGCATTCATTTGTCAATGATCATCTAAGTTGTGTCCATATCCTAGATATTGTAAATCTGTCTCTTATACACATCTAAGAACTGAGTCATTGGAAAAGACTGTAATGCTAGGAAAGATTGAAGGCAGGAGGAGAAGGGGATGACAGAGGATCAAAAACGAGGATGGCATCATTGATTCAATGGACATGANAAATAGTGCTGTGCTGTGATGAACATTGAGGTACATGTGTTTTTTCCAGTTATGGTTTCCTCAGGGTATAATTGTGTTCTTAAACTGTAGATTTAAGCCACAAGTGGACTGAATTTTTTAGTAGTATGTAAACGACTCTATAAGTATGCTAATCACTAGTTCAGTAACTACTTATTTCTCCCACTTCATGAGAGATAAAAATTACCCCATTCAAAGAATCTTTCATTTCCTTGTCTACAGAACTGATTGCTAAAGCATAGGTCTTGCTAACATGGCAATTGATTTCAGAACAATAAGAGGAAAAGCCAGCATGTTGTCTAAAGTATTAAATTCTTACAAAATCAAAATATTAGTAAGGTAGAATCTTCTCTCAACTGGCCAAGAAGAAATATTATTAAGGCTTTTATACAATAACATTATGGGAAGATGCCAGGCTGGGCTCACTTGTCCTTATCTTCCTGTCTTGGCCTATTTGGTGACAAAGCAATTGGGCAAAGCAAGCTCTAAAGCTACCATCACTTCTATAATCTATGCAGTTTCTTCCTTCAATTGCCTGCTCTTTAGTTATTTCGTTGGTTATCCATGTGCTCTCTATGACAAGCAAACGTTTTCACATCATTAAGTATGAATTCTTGTCCATTCCTAGGTAAGAATAGTTAAGAGCAAGTTTGGAGGTGGATAAATGATGCATTCGTTAAAGTTTGCCAAGTACTAATTATGTAACTTGAGTAAGTTTCTCAACTTCTGTAAGCTCTGCTTTCCTCATCTGTAAATTGGGGTTAATAATAGGACAATGCTCACAGGATCATGAGCTCCAATGCACTGGCCACCTGATGTGAAAAGTCAGTTCAATGGAAAAAGCTCTGATGCTGGGAAAGGTTGAGGGTAAGAGAAGAAGGGGGTGGCAGAGGATGAGATGGTTGGATGGCATTACTGACTCAATGGACATGAGTTTGAGCAAACTTGGGGAGACAGTGAAGGGCCAGGAAGCCTGGCATGCTGTAGTTCATGGGGTTGCAGAGAGTTGGACATGACCCAATGCCTGAATAAGAACACAGGGTTGTGGAACATCTTAGATGAATTAATGCTTATAAAGTGATATTATTGATTGATAAATATTCTTTTATTATTTTGTTACAGTTATGGGAAAAGATGTTCAAAGTTTCAGGTATTTAAATTCTTGTGTGTGAATTTCATTTATTTACATGCTCTTTCCTATTATCCCAGCACAAAAGAAAAGGTTACTTTAAAAATAAAGTTTCATCAATGATAGTAGGAAGCACTAATTGCTGTATAAGCCCTATAATGTTATTTTTTATGCTGAGACCCCAATTAACTTCAGTTGAATACCTGTGAAATATGAGTCTCTCCTGTTCTGGATAGAATAATTGGTTATATCACAAAGTATGTTGTGGAATAAATCATGTTTTCTTCCAGTAGATCAAAGACCTGGGGTAACACTATCATGAAAATGGGCAGGCATGTTGTTACTTTCCTTATAAGGTAATTCTAAGATCTTGGCCATTTGCTTTGAATGGAAAACTGAAGACATTCTCATTAATTAACGTGTGGATTTTGTCGCTTTGCTAAATTATCTTTCCTACAATTGATGATTTTTCCTTGTGTCTATAGCTGTTTTATACCTTCCACTCTTTTTCCCGGAGATGGTGGGGTTTTTTTGTGTTTTTTTTTTTGCATTAGCAGTCTTATGCTGCAAATGAAACCCTTTCAGGAGCCAATTATCTGTTGTTTTGGTAAAGACAGCTCATGATTCTAAGACAATTTCATAGATAGAATTAGTTTCACAGATTGTTTATTCAGGGTGATGATTTCCTAAATGGGATATGAGACATGAAATCCTGCATAAAGCAGATAACCAAAGACATTGGCTGCTATTCAGCACTAAAGTCTAAGTATGTCAAGGGATGGAACTACTATTATGGAAATTCTTTCTGCATCCAAGGTGCTTTATGTGTGTTACTTTTCATCTACAACTACAAGGCTGGCTAGTTAGGTTGTGNGGCAGATAACCAAAGACATTGGCTGTTATTCAGCACTAAAGTCTAAGTATGTCAAGGGATGGAACTACTATTATGGAAATTCTTTCTGCATCCAAGGTGCTTTATGTGTGTTACTTTTCATCTACAACTACAAGGCTGGCTAGTTAGGTTGTGTATGTTTTGATTGTATAAATGCACTGAAACACAAAGAAGTGAAGATATCTTATACCAATATTATACAGGTACATACTTGAGCAAATATTTGGGCCCAAGTTAATTTTATTCCAAAACTTACAGTGTTTCCAATATATGACAATGGAAAATATTGTGCACTCATGAATAGGCATTCTGCTAGATGCATACTTTTAAAAATAATGCTACAAAATAACTATTATTATTTCTCAAAGCAAAAAAGAAAGGGAATACCAAAAGATAAAAAGAGATACTTAATTCTAAAATTAGAAGGTTCAAACTCAAGTTTCAAAGTAAATCAAATGATGCTCATTCAGGAAAGAAGCTTTTCGGTCATTCATTGCATAGCTGCCATTCATTTATTGGTAATTGCATGATACAGCCTTACTCTGGTCCAAACATTGAACTAGGTTCTGGGGCAAACTTAGAGTGGTCCTTGAACTAAAATTGCTTACAATCTTATTGAGGAGAAGTATCACTAAAATAAATTTAAAATAAAATAATTACATGTTTTAATGGGAAAATATAGGGGTCTATGAAAATTATACAGGGATATGAACTTATTTGCTGCAAGAGAACAATTTTAAAGTCATGAAAACCCCAAAGGATTTTACCTCTTAAATACATTTAAATATTCAGATTTGTAGTGATGAGTTAATGATGGTAAGATCATATAACTGAGCTTATTTTTTTTAATAATTATAGTTACACAAAAATATTTTTCCTAATTTCATTTGTGATTTTATTAGAGTGGGATTGTGGGAAATTTTTTTCTCTTTTTGCTTTCCATTTTAAAAACATGTATTTGCATGATTTTTTTAAAAAGTGGAAGCAAAATGATTTCACATACTAAAATATTTTCTATGAATTCTAAATTTACCTAGAAATTTATCTACCTAAAGAAACTAAAGACCTATATATAGAAAGTTATAAAACTCTGGTAAAAGAAATCAAAGAGGACACTAATAGATGAAGAAATATACCATGTTCATGGTTTGGAAGAATCAATATAGTGAAAATGAGTATACTACCCAAAGCAATCTACAGATTCAATGCAATCCCCATCAAGCTACCAGTGCTATTTTTCACAGAGCTAGAAAATAATAATTTCACANTACATGATCATTTTTTTTTTTTCAACTGAATGGCAAAAGCCCCTTTTGATGCTTCCTCTTTTTTTTTTTTTTTTCCAGTTTACCTATAATGCCTTCAGTTTAGTTCACTTTAGTACCTCAGTTGTGTCCAACTCTTTGGGACACCAGACTGCAGCATTCCAGGATTTCCTGTCTATCACCAACTCCCAGAGCTTGCTCAAACTCATGTCCATCAAGTGGGTGATACCATCCAACCATCTCATACTCTCTCATCCCCTTCTCCTGACTTCAGTCTTGTCCAGCATCAAGGTCTTTTCTAATAAGTCAGTTCTTTGTATCAGTTGGCCAAAGCATTAAAGCTTCAGCTTCAGCATCAGTCCTTCCAATGAATATTCAGGACTGATTTCCTTTTGGATTGATTGGTTTGATCTCCTTGTTGTCCAAGGGACTCTCAGGAGTCTTCTCCAACACCGCAGTTCAAAAGAGCATCATTTCTTCAGTACTCAACNCAATGAATATTCAGGACTGATTTCCTTTTGGATTGACTGGTTTGATCTCCTTGTTGTCCAAGGGACTCTCAGGAGTCTTCTCCAACACCGCAGTTCAAAAGAGCATCATTTCTTCAGTACTCAACTTTCTTTATGGTCCAACTCACATCCATACATGACTACTGGAAAAACCATAGCTTTGACTAGATGGACCTTTGTTGGCAAAGTAATATCTCTGCTTTTTAATAAGCTGTATAGTGTGGTCATAGCTTTTCTTCCAAGGAGCAAGTGTCTTAATTCCGTGGATGCAGTTACCATCTGCCGTGATTTTAGAGCCCAAGAAACTAAAGTCTGTCACTGTTTCCATTGTTTCCCCGTCTATTTGCCATGAAGTGACAGAACCAGATGCCATGATCTTTGGTTTTGAATAATGAGTTTTAAGCCAGCTTTTTCACTCTCCTCTTTAATTTTCATCAAGAGGCTCTTTAGTTCTTCTTGGCTTTCTGCCATAAGGCTGGTGTCATCTGCTTATCTGAGGTGGTTATTTCTTCCCAGAGATCTTGATTCCAGCTTGTGCTTCATCCAGCCTGGCATTTTGCATGATGTACTCTGCATATAAGTTAAATAAGGAGGATGACAGTACACAGTCTTGACATACTTCTTTCCCAATTTTGAACCCATCAGTTGTTCCATGTCTGGTTCTAACTGTTGCTTCCTGACCTGCATACAGATTTCTCAGGAGGCAGGTAAGGCAGTCTGGTATTCCCATTTCTTTCAGAATTTTCCAGTTTGTTGTGATTCACACAGTCATAGGCTTTGGTGTAGTCAATAAAGCATAAGTAGATGTTTTTTTCTGGAATTCTCTTGCTTTTTCTTGCTGTAACACTTTCTCTTGCTTTAATGCCTTATACTCTTAAAATTTAAACTAGAATTTGGGTGGTGTAATCCGTCAACTTGGGACAAGATGGAGAAATTAATTATATATGTATGTATTCTATGAGTCTTCCTAACATATGACCATTTACTTTCAATATAATTTTAAGATATTTAATTTATTTAGTGAGCCATATGTCTTTACTAAAAGAGAAAACTATATAAAATTAAATAAAAAATATAATTTAACAANTCTTTCTAAATTCCCTATATGTGTGTTAATATACAGTATTTGTCTTTTCTCTTTCTGACTTACTTCACTCTGTATAATGGCTCCAGGTTCATCCACCTCATTAGAATTGGCTCAAATGTGTTCCTTTTTATAGCTGAATAATATTCCAGTGTGTATATGTACCACACTTTCCTTATCCATTCATCTGCCAATGGACACCTAGGTTGCTTCCATGTCTTAGCTATTGTAAATAGTGCTGCGACAAACATTGGGATATATGTGTCTCTTTCAATTCTGATTTCCTTGGGGTGTATGCCCAGCAGTGGGATTGCTGGGTTTTATAGCAGTTTTGTTCCCAGCTTTTTGAGGAATCTCCACACTGTTCTTGGTACTGGCTATACCAGTTTGAATTCCCACCAACAGTGTAAGAGAGTTTTCTTTTCTCCACACCCTTTCCAGCCTATATTGTTTGTAAGCTTTTTGATGATGGCCATTCTGACCTGTGTGAGATGATACCTCATTGCAGTTTTGATTTGCATTTCTCTAATAATGAGTGAGAGTTGGACTGTGAAGAAAGCTGAGCGCTGAAGAATTGATGCTTTTTTTTGTTTTAATACTTTATTCTATTTTACAGTACTGTATTGGTTTTGTCATACATTGACATGAATCATCCACAGGTGTACACGATCTCCCCATGCCAAAGCCTGTGGTATTGGAGAAGACTCCTGAGAGTCCCTTGGACTGCAAGGAGATCCAGCCAGTCCAATCTGAAGGAGATCAGCCCTGGGTGTTCTTCGGAGGGAATGATGCTGAAGCTGAAGCTCCAGTACTTTGGCCACCTCATGCAAAGCGTTGACTCATGGGAAAACACCCTGATGCTGGGAGGGATTGAGGGCAGGAGGAAAAGGGGACGACAGAGGATGAGATGGCTGGATGGCATCACCAACTTAATGGACATGAGTTTGAGTGAACTCCGGGAGTTGGTGATGGACAGGGAGGCCTGGCATGCTGTGATTCATGGGGTCACAAAGAGTCGGACACGACTGAGCAACTGAACTTAACTGAATAATGAGTGAAGTTGGGCATCTTTTCATATGTTTATTAGTCATCTGTATGTCTTCTTTGGAGAAATGTCTATTTAGGTCTTTTGTTCACTTTTTGATTGGGTTGTTCTTTTTTCTGGTATTGAGCTGCATGAGCTGCTTGTATATTTTGGAGATTAATTGTTTGTCAGTTGTTTTGTTTGCTATTATTTTCTACCATTCTGAGGACTGTCTTTTCACCTTGTTTATAGTTTCCTTTGTTGTGCAAAAGCTTTTAAGTTTAATTGGGTCCCATTTGTTTATTTTTGTTTTTATTTCGATTACTCTGGGAGGTGGGTCATTGAGGATCTTGCTGTGGTTTATGTCGAAGAGTGTTCTGCCTATGTTTTTCCTAGTTTCTGGCTTTACATTTAGGTCTTTAACCGATTTTGAGTTTATTTTTGTGTGTGGTGTTAGTTAGTGTTCTGGTTTCATTCTTTTACGGGTAGTTGACCAGTTTTCCAGAGACTTGTTACAGAGACTGTCTTTTCTCCATTGTATATTTTTGCCTCCTTTGTCAAAGATAAGGTGTTTGTAGGTGTGTGGATTTCTCTCTGAACTATATTTTGTTCCATTGATCTATATTTCTGTCTTTGCACCAGTACCATAGTGTCTTGACTGTAAATTAGTAATATAATCTGAAGTCAGGAAGGTTGATTCCTCTAGTTCCATTCTTCTTTCTCAAGATTACTTTGGCTATTTGGAGTCTTTTGTATTTCCATACAAATTGTGAAATTATTTGGTCTAGTTCTGTGAAAAATACCTTTGGTAGTTTGATAGGGATGCATTGAATCTGTAGATTGCTTTGAATAATATACTCATTTTCACTATATAAAGATTCTTCCAATCTAAGAATGTGGCGTATTTCTCCATCTATTTGTGTCATCTTTGATTTCTTTCATCCCTGTTCTATATTTTTCTGTATACAGGTCTTTTGTTTCTTTAGGTAAATTTATTTCCACATATTTTATTCTTTTTTTTGAAATGATGAGTGGGATTATTTCCTTAATTTCTCTTTCTGATTTTTCATTGTTAGTGTATAGGAACGCAAGTGATTTCCATGTAAATTTTACATCCTGGAACTTAACTGTATCCACTGATTAGTTCTAGTAATTTTCTGTTGGCATCTTTAGGGTTTTCTATGTGGAGGATCATGCATCTGCAAACAGTGAGAGTTTTACTTTTTCTTTTCCAATCTGGATTTTTTAAAATTTCTTTTTTCTCTTACTGGTGTGGATAGGACTTCCAAAACTATGTTGAGTAGTAGTGGTGAGAATGGGAGCCCTTGTTTTGTTCCTAAAGACCCAGACCAAGTATCCACTCTCTAATTGCTCTAAATCTCTTCCTCCTTTCAATTCTAATATCACTGATGATTGGTTATGTGTTGATAACTGAATGACATTTTGGTTTTATTTTTTATGAGACTGTGGCATTATCCCACCTGAGTGTTAAGTAAATCAAAGGCAGGAATTATGTCTTAGTCAAGTTTCTAGTTGTGTTTTTTTCAGACAAATAGATAATATTTGAGATATGAGTTTAACTCTCCTACCTTATAAATAAAGAAAGCAACATATGAAATAGTTTAAGTGAGATGAGACCATTTTATTCTCAGATCATCAAAAAGAGTAAATAATAAACTATTTCAAATTTTTTATTTTACTCAGAAACCAAAAGTTAAAAGTCTGGGTACTTTTTATAAATATGCATATTTAAAGTACACAATGCAGTTTTAAGAGTAATCACTTTAAAAGCATCAAAACACCATATTTTAAACCAAATTATTCAAAATAAGAGGAAAATATAAAGATTTAGGGATTTCAAAATCCAAAGGGAAAGTAAGTTCTCTCTCCTTCTCTCTCTTTACTGCTGTATATTGTCAGAACAAACTTTTAGGTGAGAAAATGCTTACTATTATCGCAGAGTACATTATATGTAAACAAAGCTATTTAATTGGCCATTGGTTTCCCAAGCATAGTTCAACTGGTAAAGAATCCACTTGCAATACAGGAGACCCTGGTTCAATTCCTGGGTCAGAACGATCCTCTGGAGAAGGGATAGGCTGCCCAGTCCAGTGTTTTGGGGCTTCCCTGGTGGCTCAGCTGGTAAGGAAGCCGCCTGTAATGCGGTAGACCTGGGTTCAATCCCTGGGTGACGAAGATACCCCAGAGGAGGGCATGGCAATCCACTCCAATATTCTGGCCTGGAGAATCCCATGGACAGAGGAGCCTGGCAGGCTATGGTCCATAGGGTCACAAAGAGTTGGACGCAACTGAAGCAACTTAGCATGCAGCATGCAAGGTGATGATGAAAGTTAGAAAGCAAAGTATGTAAAGCACTTATCGCAGTGCTAGGAACATAGTAAGACTGCAGTGAATGCTATCTACTCTTATTAATGTTGCTAACCTTGTTCAAATCTAATCAACAGAGATACCCTACAGCCTCTGCACTGAGTGTAATCTGGGTTTGGTGCACTCTGCCCTCTGACTCTGACTACTGTGTACCTCTCCAACTTCTTGCCTCTCTCTCGGCTGTCTAAGTCTTCACTCAACTACTCATTGTTTCCCTCCTTTATACCATTGTAACTTCTGTCCTCTGCTTGGAACACTTCTCTCATTCGACAATCTAACTCATCCTTTAAGTCCAAATCTAAGGGCTCTTTTTTTCAAGTAATCCTACCTTGATTATAAACCTCTTAAGAAACAGCAGCTTATTCACCTTTGAGTTCCTGGTACCTCGCATGGTCTCTGGCATAGGTAAATTTTAAATAAATGTTAACTAAATTCAACTAAAAAAAGTGTCATTATA
>SJYW01033347.1:91429-104142 GCA_006410735.1 Raphicerus campestris
GACTTTTTGATGATGGCCATTCTGACCTGTGTGAGATGATACCTCATTGCGGTTTTGATTTGCATTTCTCTAATAATGAGTGAGAGTTGGACTGTGAAGAAAGCTGAGCGCTGAAGAATTGATGTTTTTTTTTTTAATACTTTATTCTATTTTACAGTACTGTATTGGTTTTGTCATACATTGACATGAATCATCCACAGGTGTACACGATCTCCCCATGGCGAAGCCTGTGGTATTGGAGAAGACTCCTGAGAGTCCCTTGGACTGCAAGGAGATCCAGCCAGTCCAATCTGAAGGAGATCAGCCCTGGGTGTTCTTCGGAGGGAATGATGCTGAAGCTGAAGCTCCAGTACTTTGGCCACCTCATGCAAAGCGTTGACTCATGGGAAAACACCCTGATGCTGGGAGGGATTGAGGGCAGGAGGAAAAGGGGACGACAGAGGATGAGATGGCTGGATGGCATCACCGACTTAATGGACATGAGTTTGAGTGAACTCAGGGAGTTGGTGATGGACAGGGAGGCCTGGCATGCTGTGATTCATGGGGTCACAAAGAGTCGGACACGACTGAGCAACTGAACTGAACTGAATAATGAGTGAAGTTGGGCATCTTTTCATATGTTTATTAGTCATCTGTATGTCTTCTTTGGAGAAATGTCTATTTAGGTCTTTTGTTCACTTTTTGATTGGGTTGTTCTTTTTTCTGGTATTGAGCTGCATGAGCTGCTTGTATATTTTGGAGATTAATTGTTTGTCAGTTGTTTTGTTTGCTATTATTTTCTACCATTCTGAGGACTGTCTTTTCACCTTGTTTATAGTTTCCTTTGTTATGCAAAAGCTTTTAAGTTTAATTGGGTCCCATTTGTTTATTTTTGTTTTTATTTCGATTACTCTGGGAGGTGGGTCATTGAGGATCTTGCTGTGGTTTATGTCGAAGAGTGTTCTGCCTATGTTTTCCCTAAGAGTTTTATAGTTTCTGGCTTTACAGTTAGGTCTTTAACCGATTTTGAGTTTATTTTTGTGTGTGGTATTAGTTAGTGTTCTAGTTTCATTCTTTTACGGGTAGTTGACCAGTTTTCCAGAGACTTGTTACAGAGACTGTCTTTTCTCCATTGTATATTTTTGCCTCCTTTGTCAAAGATAAGGTGTTTGTAGGTGTGTGGATTTCTCTCTGAACTATATTTTGTTCCATTGATCTATATTTCTGTCTTTGCACCAGTACCATAGTGTCTTGACTGTAAATTAGTAATATAATCTGAAGTCAGGAAGGTTGATTCCTCCAGTTCCATTCTTCTTTCTCAAGATTGCTTTGGCTATTTGGAGTCTTTTGTATTTCCATACAAATTGTGAAATTATTTGGTCTAGTTCTGTGAAAAATACCTTTGGTAGTTTGATAGGGATGCATTGAATCTGTAGATTGCTTTGAATAATATACTCATTTTCACTATATAAAGATTCTTCCAATCTAAGAATGTGGCGTATTTCTCCATCTATTTGTGTCATCTTTGATTTCTTTCATCCCTGTTCTATATTTTTCTGTATACAGGTCTTTTGTTTCTTTAGGTAAATTTATTTCCACATATTTTATTCTTTTTTTTGAAATGATGAGTGGGATTATTTCCTTAATTNTGTCATCTTTGATTTCTTTCATCCCTGTTCTATAGTTTTCTGTATACAGGTCTTTTGTTTCTTTAGGTAAATTTATTTCCACATATTTTATTCTTTTTTTTGAAATGGTGAATGGGATTATTTCCTTAATTTCTCTTTCTGATTTTTCATTGTTAGTGTATAGGAACGCAAGTGATTTCCATGTAAATTTTACATCCTGGAACTTAACTGTATCCACTGATTAGTTCTAGTAATTTTCTGTTGGCATCTTTAGGGTTTTCTATGTGGAGGATCATGCATCTGCAAACAGTGAGAGTTTTACTTTTTCTTTTCCAATCTGGATTTTTTAAAATTTCTTTTTTCTCTTACTGGTGTGGATAGGACTTCCAAAACTATGTTGAATAGTAGTGGTGAGAATGGGAGCCCTTGTTTTGTTCCTAAAGACCCAGACCAAATATCTACTTTCTAATTGCTCCAAATCTCTTCCTCCTTTCAATTCTAATATCACTGATGATTGGTTATGTGTTNATAGGACTTCCAAAACTATGTTGAGTAGTAGTGGTGAGAATGGGAGCCCTTGTTTTGTTCCTAAAGACCCAGACCAAGTATCCACTCTCTAATTGCTCTAAATCTCTTCCTCCTTTCAATTCTAATATCACTGATGATTGGTTATGTGTTGATAACTGAATGACATTTTGGTTTTATTTTTTATGAGACTGTGGCATTATCCCACCTGAGTGTTAAGTAAATCAAAGGCAGGAATTATGTCTTAGTCAAGTTTCTAGTTGTGTTTTTTTCAGACAAATAGATAATATTTGAGATATGAGTTTAACTCTCCTACCTGATAAATAAAGAAAGCAACATATGAAATAGTTTAAGTGAGATGAGACCATTTTATTCTCAGATCATCAGAAAGAGTAAATAATAAACTATTTCAAATTTTTTATTTTACTCAGAAACCAAAAGTTAAAAGTCTGGGTACTTTTTATAAATATGCATATTTAAAGTACACAATGCAGTTTTAAGAGTAATCACTTTAAAAGCATCAAAACACCATATTTTAAACCAAATTATTCAAAATAAGAGGAAAATATAAAGATTTAGGGATTTCAAAATCCAAAGGGAAAGTAAGTTCTCTCTCCTTCTCTCTCTTTACTGCTGTATATTGTCAGAACAAACTTTTAGGTGAGAAAATGCTTACTATTATCGCAGAGTACATTATATGTAAACAAAGCTATTTAATTGGCCATTGGTTTCCCAAGCATAGTTCAACTGGTAAAGAATCCACTTGCAATACAGGAGACCCTGGTTCAATTCCTGGGTCAGAACGATCCTCTGGAGAAGGGATAGGCTGCCCAGTCCAGTGTTTTTGGGCTTCTCTGGTGGCTCAGCTGGTAAGGAAGCCGCCTGTAATGCGGGAGACCTGGGTTCAATCCCTGGGTGACGAAGATACCCCAGAGGAGGGCATGGCAATCCACTCCAATATTCTGGCCTGGAGAATCCCATGGACAGAGGAGCCTGGCAGGCTATGGTCCATAGGGTCACAAAGAGTTGGACGCAACTGAAGCAACTTAGCATGCAGCATGCAAGGTGATGATGAAAGTTAGAAAGCAAAGTATGTAAAGCACTTATCGCAGTGCTAGGAACATAGTAAGACTGCAGTGAATGCTATCTACTCTTATTAATGTTGCTAACCTTGTTCAAATCTAATCAACAGAGATACCCTACAGCCTCTGCACTGAGTGTAATCTGGGTTTGGTGCACTCTGCCCTCTGACTCTGACTACTGTGTACCTCTCCAACTTCTTGCCTCTCTCTCGGCTGTCTAAGTCTTCACTCAACTACTCATTGTTTCCCCCCTTTATACCATTGTAACTTCTGTCCTCTGCTTGGAACACTTCTCTCATTCGACAATCTAACTCATCCTTTAAGTCCAAATCTAAGGGCTCTTTTTTTCAAGTAATCCTACCTTGATTATAAACCTCTTAAGAAACAGCAGCTTATTCACCTTTGAGTTCCTGGTACCTCGCATGGTCTCTGGCATAGGTAAATTTTAAATAAATGTTAACTAAATTCAACTAAAAAAAGTGTCATTATACAAGGTACTATAGGATGATAATCTTTTCTAAATTCCCTGATATTGCCTCGTACCTAAACTAGACTAAGATTCAAATTTAGTTAAAAATAGAGACTTTTAACTCAAATATATTTAGATGTGTAATCCTTTGCAACCCATGTAATCTTAGGTTATTTAAACCACCTGAGTTCAAACTTCTGATTATATGAACTGAAGTTATGAAAAGTTATGACTGGCAGAAGGGAGTAAAAGAGAGAATTTAACACCGAGCTTGCAACATTCTCAGTATTTAACAAAATGATTTTTGCTATTGCTACTATGGTTATTGGTAGAGCCTTTTTTTATCATTATGACCACCCATATCTTCATCACCAAACCTTTTCATCATCAGAAGTCAGGAAATCCATCGTGAAAGGACCAGAAATAGAAAATATTAGCATAAACCGTGGACCACGCCATTCCCCTCTGTATAGAGATTTAAGATCCTGTCAGACACAATGAATGGAAGCCACAAAGGAACTGAGGGAGGAGGTGTGCCTTGGCTCTCCAATGTGAGAACACTTATAAAGAGCAGAAGTTTGGAGAATTAAAGCTACATGGAAGATTAGTTAATTGTGTCTCTTGATGGGAGCAATTACTTGTGAGCAACTAGTGAAAATGAGATACAGTTGAAAAGATTAGATTAGTGTAATACTTTGGAAGGTCCTTACAGTGGGTTAAAATGAAACCAACACAACACTGTAAAAATTTAAAAAAACAAGAAATAATTAAAAAATAATTAGAATCATTAAAATGATGGGTCAGTCATCCAGAAAGATGATTGTGTTCATTTTCTATTGCTGCATAACAATTTGCCACTAACTTAGTTGCTTAAAACAATATCCACTTTTTGTCTCACAGTTTAGCAAGACAGACGTTCAGGAGAATGACTAAGTTTTCTGCTCAGTGTCACACAAGGCTGATGTTAAGATATTGGACCGGTGGGTGCCTATCTGGAGTCTCTGGGGAAGACTATGTCTCCAAGCTCATTTAAGATGTTGGCAGAATTCAGTTCATTGAAGATGCAGGACTGCAATCCCATTTGCCTGCTGGCTGTCATCTGGGGTTTACTCCCTGTTCCTAGAAGCCACCCATATTCTTCTCACATGGCCCCTGCTCCAACTTCAAGGGTAGCAACAGAACACTGATCCTTCTCACATTTCATGTCTTTCTGATTTTTATTTTGCCACCAGTCTGATAAATAACTCAGCTTTTAAAGGGCCCATGTAATTAGATTAGGCTCACTAGGAAAATCTTGCTATGTTGTGGTCAACTGTTTATTTACCTTGATTGTATCTGCAAAAAGATCTTTTGCCACGTTACAAGAGTAACACTAGGAACCTAAGGTCACAGGGGCCATTTAGAATTCTGTTTAGCACGAAGATCCTGGCAATGCTATACAGGATGGTAGGTTCCTAAAAGAATAAGGATCACTTAGGAGCCCTTTCAGCCATTTTAAGCTAAGGGGTTAAAGATCTAGTTAGTTAATAATAACAGCTTATTGTGCACTAGGCTTTTTTATGGTTTCAACTCATATATTTATGAAATCTTTTTGATATAGGTGTTATGGTTATTCTTATTGACAGTTGAAAATACTGGAGTTTAATAAGGTTAGGTTGTTGTTCAGTTGCTAGGTCATGTCTGACTCTTCAATAGCCCAAATACTGCAGCACACCAGAATCCCCTATCCTTCACTATCTCTCAGAGTTACTCAAATTCATGTCCATTGAGTCAGTGATGCTATCTAACTGTCTTATCCTCTACTTCCTCCTCCTTTTGCTTTCAATCTTTGCCAGCACCAGGGTCTTTTCCAATGAGTGGGCCGTTCACGATGTGCTTGAATTCACAGAACTAGTGTATAGTAAATCTGGGATTATTTCTAGACAAACTGACTCCAGAGCCCAGGCTGTCAACTCTTTTCTTACCCTTTCTCCATTAGTTGAAAGATTGGGGATATTATGGCCAGGATGAAGACAGTTTGACAGTTGACCCTTTGGTTGTTTTTGAATCATCCTTATGTTACTAATTTCCATTTTCATTTGCTTTGTGCATTGAACACAGACTCTATGGTAAATCTTCTGCTGAACCCTCTAGATGAAATATACCCTAACTCATTCAGTTCTCATAACACTAAAGTTTTCCTAATATTACAGATAAGAACTGAAGACTCAGTTACATATCATGTTTCAGGTCTCAGAGCTATTGAGTAGCAGACATAGACTTTGCACCCTGGTCTGCCTAACTCTGCATGTTTTCATTACACCACATGTTCAGGCCTGGTGTTGGCATGTGCAAAGCCCGGAGAAGCAGAAACACATAGTAGCTGCAAGTGTGGAAGCTGACACCTTGCTGCCTGTACCTGTAGCCCAGTTCTGCTACTTTCCTGTTTCTCTGGCCTCAGTTGCCTAATTTATAAAAGAATATTACCTATGTTCTCCTCAAGGAGTTTTATAGTTTTTGGTCTTACGTTTAGATCTTTAATCCATTTTAAGTTTATTTTCATGTCAATGTATGGCAAAACCAATACAGTACTGTAAAATAGAATAAAGTATTAAAAAAAAAAAAAGAATATTACCTGTTTTATGGAGAGTCTAGAAAAAATTAATGGATTACTCTAGTGAAACTCTTAGAATAAGGCCTGGTATATAGTAAATACTCAAAAATGGTGAGCTATAAGAAAAATCTGGGAGAAATGCATGTATAGACAATGGAGTTAGTTTTGTGTTATTTGCATCATTAATAGTTGATGATACCAAGGAATCGAGGTTGGTTAAATGATATGAAGTAATGATATTGCTTAATGGGGCTCGCCAATTAGGCTATTGATGAAGAGAATCTTGAGTTTTGAAAACTGGGAGGGCATGTAAAAGTAGCAGAAAGCATAGGGAAAGATATGTATGTAGGTTACTTGTAAAAATGATGATAGATGGTAGCTTATGCTTGGGACAAATGAGGTAGACTTTACTGTTTGATTGAGAAGGTAGTGAGTAGTATATCAAAATTCCAGTAGGATTGTGAAGGCTGGAGCAATGAATATAGTAAAATCAATGTATATCACTGTATTTGTTCATCCATATGATAAACATTCATAAAAGACCTCTAAAATGCAGAAACACAAAGATGAGTCATGAATCCCACTCTCAAGGAACTGATAAACTAATAGAGGAAATAAAATATGCCAACACTTACAATTGAAGGTAAAAATTTGCATGAGTCACAAGTGAGGCATGTGTGAAGCTGTAATGACATTCAGAGGAGAGAGAGGTTGCTTCAAACTGAGAGGAACTGGGAAACGTTTGTGAGGTGATGGCAAATTGCAAGGAAGGGAATTGATGAGATGTTTGAAATAGGAACTGAAAGGTGAAGAGGCGTTATGCTTTGTCCCTCAAGATGCAAGAGCAAGCATGGGCCTTCATTAGAGAAGTAACAGCGACAGTGGAGGTGAAAAGCAAATAGGGAAGACATTTGAGAACAGGATTGATAGAAATTGAAAACTAAGTAGATTTTTGCACAAGCAGTGAGTAGAAGTAAAAATTAACAAAATTTTGGTTTGAATGACTCAGTTCAGTTCAGTTCAGTTACTCAGTCGTGTCCGACTCTCTGCGACCCCATGAATTGCAGCATGCCAGACCTCCCTGTCCATCACCAACTCCCAGAGTTCACTCAGACTCACGTCCATCGAGTCCGTGATGCCATCCAGCCATCTCATCCTCTATCATCCCCTTCTCCTCCTGCCCCCAATACCTCCCAGCATCAGAGTCTTTTCCAATGAGTTAACTTTTCACATGAGGTGGCCAAAGTACTAGAGTTTCAGTTTTAGCATCAGTACTTCCAAAGAACACCCAGGACTGATCTTCTTCAGATTGGACTGGTTGGATCTCCTTGCAGTCCAAGGGACTCTCAGGAGTCTTCTCGAACACCACAGTTCAAAAGCATCGATTCTCCAGCGCTCAGCTTTCCTCACAGTCCAACTCTCACAACCATACATGACTACTGGAAAAACCATAGCCTTGACTAGACGGACCTTAGTCGGCAAAGTGATGTCTCTGCTTTTGAATATGCTATCTAGGTTGGTCATAAATTTCCTTCCAGGGAGTAAGTGTCTTCTAATTTCACGGCTGCAGTCACCATCTGCAGTGATTTTGGAGCCCTCCAAAATAAAGTCTGACACTGTTTCCACTGTTTCCCCATCTATTTCTCATGAGGTGATGGGACCAGATGCCATGATCTTCATTTTCTGAATCTCACTCTCTTCTTTCACTTTCATCAAGAGGCTTTTTAGTTCTTCTTCACTTTCTGCCATAAGGATGGTGTGATCTGCATATCTGAGGTTACTGAGATTTTTCCCAGCAATCTTGATTCCAGCTTGTGCTTCTTCCAGCCCAGCGTTTCTCATGATGTACTCTGCATAGAAGTTAAATAAGCACTGAGTACAGACTGAGTATATAAGTAGGAAGAGTGATGGATTTTTATTTTGGACAAACTCTGGCTTACTATTAGACAGCCAAAATCATCTAGAATGTAATATGGCATGGCTGAATCGAGGTAACCTCAAAGCATGAGGAGAGGAGATGCCTCAAGGAAAGAGATGTCCCCAGGAGTGGACACTAATGTTGAAGGGGGGTGGTAATGGGTCAATGCAGTTTAATCAGTTGTAACAAATGACCACTCTGGAGGGGATGTTGGTAATGGGGGAGGCTATGCCTGTGTGGGGGCAGAGGGTGTGTGGGTGTCTCTATATTGTCCTCTCAATTTTGCTATTACTGTAGAACTATTCAAATTAATAAAGTCTTTTAAAGAGAAAAAAAATTAATTAAAAAAAAGAGTAAAAGAATTTCTGTCATCTGACTTCTAGGTCAGTTCTAGGCAAATGGTTTTCATCTGTTTTCTATGCAGCTCTTCTGTTCCATGGCAGTGTTTCTGAGGCCTACCGATTGTACAGTTTAAGAGTGAGGGAGGGGATGGGGCTATTAATAATTATGCTGAAACACCTGGCAGAAACTGGGAATGCCCTGAAGTAACCAGGCACCATTTTTGTTCCATTCATAGGCTATGAGATGAGGTTGGCGGCAGCTACATAGCAGGTCTTCAAATTCACTCTGAGTCAGAGTAACTCTGCCTACTCCTGTTTTGTGTGGGTTACCATTCTGCAGAAAACATAATTCTAAAAGGGGTTCCCCAGTGGCTCAGCTGGTAAGAATCTCCCTGTAATGTGGGAGACCTGGGTTCAATCCCTGGGTTGGAAAGATCCCCTGGAGAAGGGAAAGGCTATCCACTCCAGTATTCCTGACTGGAGAATTCCAAGAACAGAAGAGCCTGGCAGGAGTGGTCCATGGGGTTACAGTCTGACACTCACTCACTCATGTAATTAGTCACGCACTCATTCATTCAATTAATATAATTTTGGGGCTTCCCTGGTAGTTCAGTCAGTAAAGAACCTGCCTGCAGTGCAGGAGACCTGGATTTGATCCCCGGGTTGGGAAGATCCCCTGGAGAAGGAAATGGCAACCCACTCCAGTATTCTTGCCTGGAGAATTCCATGGACAGAGGAATCCATGGGGTCACAAGAGTTAGATACAACCTCGTGACTAAACTCAAAAGGGGTTTCAATTGCCATAAAAAAAAGACTGAAAGCTATTGGCTTAAGAAAAAGTTTAAAGTTTAAGAACAGAAAGGTTTTGATAGAGGATGTATTTTTCAGAAGTGAAAAAAAAAATGCTTTTTTTGTTCTGCTCTACCTCACAGGGGTATTAAAAGATTATGGAAGTATGTGTGCTTTTAAAATTACAACTGTATTTTTAAGCAAACCATTTGTTGGTGATGCAATTGCAAAAGGGATCTAAAATTATCACATTTATATTTGATTCATAGAATTGCATGTTACAAAGGGATGAATAGACTCTTCTAGACTATGTTTAAAATTCACTTGTAAGTTGTGACTTTACAAGCCAGGTTTCTTCCTGGATCACATTTTTTTTTATAATGCTGTGAAAATGAACAACTTTAACAATAGCAACAAATGTGCTGTGAGAATCAGTGGCTGCAAAGACTGAGATTTCCTTTTTATAGTCACTAGTGTTGAAAGGAAGCAAAATTATCCATATAACACGTGAATGCCAATAAAGAGGTTTAAAATATCCATAAGAACTAAGAATTCAATGAAAATAAGCATTGGGAAATATGGCCTATAAAATCATTTTATTCAGATTTAATTACCAGACTTCATGTTTTCCTTGTATTAAATTTCATTGAAAATTTGAAATCCACATCCCAAACTTTCAAATTCAACAGAAACTTGACTTGTTCAAAATTTGGGCATAATATTGTACATATTTTTCTTCCCCTTCCTTCTTCTCCTATTTCATCTTCCTCTCCTTCTTCGAACATTTACTGAGGTGAGTGTATGTTTAAGAACTGAATTGAATGAATTTTTGTTTCTGAAGTCTAGCTTTGGTTTTCAAGTTAGACAAAAAGATGGGTACCATCTCCTCAACTTGAGATGCTGTTAATAACAGGATTTCCTATATAAATCCATTTGGCAAAGTATCATTTTTCCTCATAGCTCTAATCTGTTGATTTCCTCTCAGAAGTGTGCAATAGACCCTAGGTAAAAAGTGCCCTTCACAATGTTATATTGATTTACAGTGTAAGACTTTATTATGTCGAATTACTACATGGAGGCTTTAGTGTTTAGACTCAGTCTCTGCCCTTAAAACACACAAAATCCTGTAAGCAACAGAGAAGCAGAGACTCAAGTTGGCAGTTGCCTACAATGGTAAGTGCATGGTAGGAATAGGCACAAGTTTCCAGGGCACAAGAAATAAGAAATGCCTAACTAGGTCTTAGAAAAGCAAGGAAGATTGGGATAGGACATCTGAAATACATCCTGAAAACTAGTGGATGTTCTTCATAAGTAAGAGATTCACGTATTCTAGAGAGGTCAACCTCATGTTCATGCATTCCCACTTCATTGTCAAACCCCTTAGACAACTATCTCCATGCTGGAACCTGCGACAGCGAGACACCTATGTTTTGATTCAGAGCAAAGTGAAGGGTGAAGGTATCAACCATCAGAGCAGTCTAAGATTGAGTGGAACACCCCAGCAAAGCGATGCCTTCAGAAGTCAGAGGTCAATATAAGGAGACAGAGCTCAGTCTATACACTTACGTGGGCATAAATGATCACACATAAAATTGTTTATTTAAACCAACTGAATTCAAACACCAAACTCTTCATTCTTTGCTGGGCAAAATTCTTGGATCTTACATAGCTCAAGGCTATGGGGAATCCTCTGGTTATTGGATATTTGGTCCATGCCAATTATCATGAGGGCATTCTGTCTTCAAAGTTCATGGTCCCCTAAGCTTGGGCTTGGACATATGCATCTTTGTCTTCAGGGAGATGGAAGACCCTAGAATCATGGCTCTCTGAATGCTCAAAAGCTACCACACTTCCTTTAGAATCTTTCCCCTGTCTGGGATGCTCCAAGGTTACAGGGCAAGACCTCTCAGACCCCTGTCCCCTCCTCAGTCAATCCTGGATTGCTCACAGTTTTCCCAAATGCCCTCTCTGCGTTCTTCTTCTTCCCTGGCATAATCCTTCTAGACATCTTGTTTTAAATAAAAGCAGAGAAAGTTGTTAACATCTGGCTGCTTCTGTTTTGACTCTGCCCAAATATCCTTGAGGCCATAATGACAAAGCCAGCTGCCTGTTAGAAATGAGTGGGGAGGGATATGTACACAGAACATATACACGTTAGCCTTCCAAAACATTATCCTTCATTGAGGACATGGTCCATGGGAAGGAGTAGGGGGAGGAGGTCAGTCCCAGTTAGCTAAGTTGGGAAAGTGCCAGGGACCCTGGCCCCTTGTGGTCATTTGCATGATGACCTTTGCTGCTTGACATCATCCTCTGTTCAGTTTGTAGCGGACTTGGTGCAGGTTATCAATGCTTGGTCTGCTGTGTCTTGAAAGCTATCTGTTTTGGAGTTTTATATTTGATGTACTTCAAATCCCCGACGCCTATGTCTCTTTCAAATTGACAGCCATGGAGCTTTGAGTTTTCCACCTTGGAGTCTTCTTCAGAGTTATCCCAGGTGCTCTCGAATGCCCTACATTTTCAAGGCAGAGCTGGAACCTCTTTACGCCCTTGGGTCAGCAGTATACAGTTCCTGTCCCTGCTTCCAAGGAGACTTGACTTTTTCCAGCAGAATGTTGTCTTTATTGACTCTCATTATTATTAATAGAATTTTCCAGTCTATAGCAATCAAGGTTTTAAAGCTTTTTCACTCATTATCCCATTTAATGCTCCTGGGGATCCTGAAAACTAGGACAAATGTTATCATCTATGCCCCCTAACTATTGTCTTCATTAGAGCCCTTAAATGCAATGGGCTGACTAAAGACTGGCTGATAGACATTTAAGTTGCTAAAAAACATATTCCAGATAACCAGAATGGACTGTACACAAGGCTTTTATGTCTTATTTCAGCTGAAGACAAATCATTGCACTATATCTGAGGTAGTTACACACTAATCTATTCAGAACATTACAGCAATTGTCATGGGTGGTTGAAGGATGTTAGTTATACACTTCACTCTGGATCAGATTATATCCCTCTGACGCCTGTTAAAATCTGCATGGAGAACAGCATGGAGAAGTTGTTCTCAGTGTAACAAAAGGATCACTATGAAATTTTGTCTTTGTTTCTTTTCTTTCTTTTTTACTTCCTCCCACTCTCCATCCCTCCCTTTCTTCTTTCTCCCTTTCTTCTCATTCATTCATTTGTGCGTTCATTTGTTCCTACATTCCTTTCTCCCCTTCCCTCCTCCCTCCCTCCCTCCCCTCAAGTACATGTGGAAAACATCATTTTCTACCCCCGCCAAAGCTTGAGAAGGAAATGGCAACCCACTCTAGTACTCTTGCCTGGAGAATCCCATAGACAGAGGACCCTGGAAGGCTACCGTCCATGGGGTTGCAAGAGTCGGACAT
>SJYW01033347.1:110629-129717 GCA_006410735.1 Raphicerus campestris
CCTCCCAGCATCAGAGTCTTTTCCAATGAGTTAACTTTTCACATGAGGTGGCCAAAGTACTAGAGTTTCAGTTTTAGCATCAGTACTTCCAAAGAACACCCAGGACTGATCTTCTTCAGATTGGACTGGTTGGATCTCCTTGCAGTCCAAGGGACTCTCAGGAGTCTTCTCGAACACCACAGTTCAAAAGCATCGATTCTCCAGCGCTCAGCTTTCCTCACAGTCCAACTCTCACAACCATACATGACTACTGGAAAAACCATAGCCTTGACTAGACGGACCTTAGTCGGCAAAGTGATGTCTCTGCTTTTGAATATGCTATCTAGGTTGGTCATAATTTCCTTCCAGGGAGTAAGTGTCTTCTAATTTCACGGCTGCAGTCACCATCTGCAGTGATTTTGGAGCCCTCCAAAATAAAGTCTGACACTGTTTCCACTGTTTCCCCATCTATTTCTCATGAGGTGATGGGACCAGATGCCATGATCTTCATTTTCTGAATCTCACTCTCTTCTTTCACTTTCATCAAGAGGCTTTTTAGTTCTTCTTCACTTTCTGCCATAAGGATGGTGTGATCTGCATATCTGAGGTTACTGAGATTTTTCCCAGCAATCTTGATTCCAGCTTGTGCTTCTTCCAGCCCAGCGTTTCTCATGATGTACTCTGCATAGAAGTTAAATAAGCACTGAGTACAGACTGAGTATATAAGTAGGAAGAGTGATGGATTTTTATTTTGGACAAACTCTGGCTTACTATTAGACAGCCAAAATCATCTAGAATGTAATATGGCATGGCTGAATCGAGGTAACCTCAAAGCATGAGGAGAGGAGATGCCTCAAGGAAAGAGATGTCCCCAGGAGTGGACACTAATGTTGAAGGGGGGTGGTAATGGGTCAATGCAGTTTAATCAGTTGTAACAAATGACCACTCTGGAGGGGATGTTGGTAATGGGGGAGGCTATGCCTGTGTGGGGGCAGAGGGTGTGTGGGTGTCTCTATATTGTCCTCTCAATTTTGCTATTACTGTAGAACTATTCAAATTAATAAAGTCTTTTAAAGAGAAAAAAAATTAATTAAAAAAAAGAGTAAAAGAATTTCTGTCATCTGACTTCTAGGTCAGTTCTAGGCAAATGGTTTTCATCTGTTTTCTATGCAGCTCTTCTGTTCCATGGCAGTGTTTCTGAGGCCTACCGATTGTACAGTTTAAGAGTGAGGGAGGGGATGGGGCTATTAATAATTATGCTGAAACACCTGGCAGAAACTGGGAATGCCCTGAAGTAACCAGGCACCATTTTTGTTCCATTCATAGGCTATGAGATGAGGTTGGCGGCAGCTACATAGCAGGTCTTCAAATTCACTCTGAGTCAGAGTAACTCTGCCTACTCCTGTTTTGTGTGGGTTACCATTCTGCAGAAAACATAATTCTAAAAGGGGTTCCCCAGTGGCTCAGCTGGTAAGAATCTCCCTGTAATGTGGGAGACCTGGGTTCAATCCCTGGGTTGGAAAGATCCCCTGGAGAAGGGAAAGGCTATCCACTCCAGTATTCCTGACTGGAGAATTCCAAGAACAGAAGAGCCTGGCAGGAGTGGTCCATGGGGTTACAGTCTGACACTCACTCACTCATGTAATTAGTCACGCACTCATTCATTCAATTAATATAATTTTGGGGCTTCCCTGGTAGTTCAGTCAGTAAAGAACCTGCCTGCAGTGCAGGAGACCTGGATTTGATCCCCGGGTTGGGAAGATCCCCTGGAGAAGGAAATGGCAACCCACTCCAGTATTCTTGCCTGGAGAATTCCATGGACAGAGGAATCCATGGGGTCACAAGAGTTAGATACAACCTCGTGACTAAACTCAAAAGGGGTTTCAATTGCCATAAAAAAAAGACTGAAAGCTATTGGCTTAAGAAAAAGTTTAAAGTTTAAGAACAGAAAGGTTTTGATAGAGGATGTATTTTTCAGAAGTGAAAAAAAAAATGCTTTTTTTGTTCTGCTCTACCTCACAGGGGTATTAAAAGATTATGGAAGTATGTGTGCTTTTAAAATTACAACTGTATTTTTAAGCAAACCATTTGTTGGTGATGCAATTGCAAAAGGGATCTAAAATTATCACATTTATATTTGATTCATAGAATTGCATGTTACAAAGGGATGAATAGACTCTTCTAGACTATGTTTAAAATTCACTTGTAAGTTGTGACTTTACAAGCCAGGTTTCTTCCTGGATCACATTTTTTTTTATAATGCTGTGAAAATGAACAACTTTAACAATAGCAACAAATGTGCTGTGAGAATCAGTGGCTGCAAAGACTGAGATTTCCTTTTTATAGTCACTAGTGTTGAAAGGAAGCAAAATTATCCATATAACACGTGAATGCCAATAAAGAGGTTTAAAATATCCATAAGAACTAAGAATTCAATGAAAATAAGCATTGGGAAATATGGCCTATAAAATCATTTTATTCAGATTTAATTACCAGACTTCATGTTTTCCTTGTATTAAATTTCATTGAAAATTTGAAATCCACATCCCAAACTTTCAAATTCAACAGAAACTTGACTTGTTCAAAATTTGGGCATAATATTGTACATATTTTTCTTCCCCTTCCTTCTTCTCCTATTTCATCTTCCTCTCCTTCTTCGAACATTTACTGAGGTGAGTGTATGTTTAAGAACTGAATTGAATGAATTTTTGTTTCTGAAGTCTAGCTTTGGTTTTCAAGTTAGACAAAAAGATGGGTACCATCTCCTCAACTTGAGATNGTGTCCGACTCTCTGCGACCCCATGAATTGCAGCATGCCAGACCTCCCTGTCCATCACCAACTCCCAGAGTTCACTCAGACTCACGTCCATCGAGTCCGTGATGCCATCCAGCCATCTCATCCTCTATCATCCCCTTCTCCTCCTGCCCCCAATATCCTCCCAGCATCAGAGTCTTTTCCAATGAGTTAACTTTTCACATGAGGTGGCCAAAGTACTAGAGTTTCAGTTTTAGCATCAGTACTTCCAAAGAACACCCAGGACTGATCTTCTTCAGATTGGACTGGTTGGATCTCCTTGCAGTCCAAGGGACTCTCAGGAGTCTTCTCGAACACCACAGTTCAAAAGCATCGATTCTTCAGCGCTCAGCTTTCCTCACAGTCCAACTCTCACAACCATACATGACTACTGGAAAAACCATAGCCTTGACTAGACGGACCTTAGTCGGCAAAGTGATGTCTCTGCTTTTGAATATGCTATCTAGGTTGGTCATAATTTCCTTCCAGGGAGTAAGTGTCTTCTAATTTCACGGCTGCAGTCACCATCTGCAGTGATTTTGGAGCCCTCCAAAATAAAGTCTGACACTGTTTCCACTGTTTCCCCATCTATTTCTCATGAGGTGATGGGACCAGATGCCATGATCTTCATTTTCTGAATCTCACTCTCTTCTTTCACTTTCATCAAGAGGCTTTTTAGTTCTTCTTCACTTTCTGCCATAAGGATGGTGTGATCTGCATATCTGAGGTTACTGAGATTTTTCCCAGCAATCTTGATTCCAGCTTGTGCTTCTTCCAGCCCAGCGTTTCTCATGATGTACTCTGCATAGAAGTTAAATAAGCACTGAGTACAGACTGAGTATATAAGTAGGAAGAGTGATGGATTTTTATTTTGGACAAACTCTGGCTTACTATTAGACAGCCAAAATCATCTAGAATGTAATATGGCATGGCTGAATCGAGGTAACCTCAAAGCATGAGGAGAGGAGATGCCTCAAGGAAAGAGATGTCCCCAGGAGTGGACACTAATGTTGAAGGGGGGTGGTAATGGGTCAATGCAGTTTAACCAGTTGTAACAAATGACCACTCTGGAGGGGATGTTGGTAATGGGGGAGGCTATGCCTGTGTGGGGGCAGAGGGTGTGTGGGTGTCTCTATATTGTCCTCTCAATTTTGCTATTACTGTAGAACTATTCAAATTAATAAAGTCTTTTAAAGAGAAAAAAAATTAATTAAAAAAAAGAGTAAAAGAATTTCTGTCATCTGACTTCTAGGTCAGTTCTAGGCAAATGGTTTTCATCTGTTTTCTATGCAGCTCTTCTGTTCCATGGCAGTGTTTCTGAGGCCTACCGATTGTACAGTTTAAGAGTGAGGGAGGGGATGGGGCTATTAATAATTATGCTGAAACACCTGGCAGAAACTGGGAATGCCCTGAAGTAACCAGGCACCATTTTTGTTCCATTCATAGGCTATGAGATGAGGTTGGCGGCAGCTACATAGCAGGTCTTCAAATTCACTCTGAGTCAGAGTAACTCTGCCTACTCCTGTTTTGTGTGGGTTACCATTCTGCAGAAAACATAATTCTAAAAGGGGTTCCCCAGTGGCTCAGCTGGTAAGAATCTCCCTGTAATGTGGGAGACCTGGGTTCAATCCCTGGGTTGGAAAGATCCCCTGGAGAAGGGAAAGGCTATCCACTCCAGTATTCCTGACTGGAGAATTCCAAGAACAGAAGAGCCTGGCAGGAGTGGTCCATGGGGTTACAGTCTGACACTCACTCACTCATGTAATTAGTCACGCACTCATTCATTCAATTAATATAATTTTGGGGCTTCCCTGGTAGTTCAGTCAGTAAAGAACCTGCCTGCAGTGCAGGAGACCTGGATTTGATCCCCGGGTTGGGAAGATCCCCTGGAGAAGGAAATGGCAACCCACTCCAGTATTCTTGCCTGGAGAATTCCATGGACAGAGGAATCCATGGGGTCACAAGAGTTAGATACAACCTCGTGACTAAACTCAAAAGGGGTTTCAATTGCCATAAAAAAAAGACTGAAAGCTATTGGCTTAAGAAAAAGTTTAAAGTTTAAGAACAGAAAGGTTTTGATAGAGGATGTATTTTTCAGAAGTGAAAAAAAAAATGCTTTTTTTGTTCTGCTCTACCTCACAGGGGTATTAAAAGATTATGGAAGTATGTGTGCTTTTAAAATTACAACTGTATTTTTAAGCAAACCATTTGTTGGTGATGCAATTGCAAAAGGGATCTAAAATTATCACATTTATATTTGATTCATAGAATTGCATGTTACAAAGGGATGAATAGACTCTTCTAGACTATGTTTAAAATTCACTTGTAAGTTGTGACTTTACAAGCCAGGTTTCATCCTGGATCACATTTTTTTTTATAATGCTGTGAAAATGAACAACTTTAACAATAGCAACAAATGTGCTGTGAGAATCAGTGGCTGCAAAGACTGAGATTTCCTTTTTATAGTCACTAGTGTTGAAAGGAAGCAAAATTATCCATATAACACGTGAATGCCAATAAAGAGGTTTAAAATATCCATAAGAACTAAGAATTCAATGAAAATAAGCATTGGGAAATATGGCCTATAAAATCATTTTATTCAGATTTAATTACCAGACTTCATGTTTTCCTTGTATTAAATTTCATTGAAAATTTGAAATCCACATCCCAAACTTTCAAATTCAACAGAAACTTGACTTGTTCAAAATTTGGGCATAATATTGTACATATTTTTCTTCCCCTTCCTTCTTCTCCTATTTCATCTTCCTCTCCTTCTTCGAACATTTACTGAGGTGAGTGTATGTTTAAGAACTGAATTGAATGAATTTTTGTTTCTGAAGTCTAGCTTTGGTTTTCAAGTTAGACAAAAAGATGGGTACCATCTCCTCAACTTGAGATGCCGTTAATAACAGGATTTCCTATATAAATCCATTTGGCAAAGTATCATTTTTCCTCATAGCTCTAATCTGTTGATTTCCTCTCAGAAGTGTGCAATAGACCCTAGGTAAAAAGTGCCCTTCACAATGTTATATTGATTTACAGTGTAAGACTTTATTATGTCGAATTACTACATGGAGGCTTTAGTGTTTAGACTCAGTCTCTGCCCTTAAAACACACAAAATCCTGTAAGCAACAGAGAAGCAGAGACTCAAGTTGGCAGTTGCCTACAATGGTAAGTGCATGGTAGGAATAGGCACAAGTTTCCAGGGCACAAGAAATAAGGAATGCCTAACTAGGTCTTAGAAAAGCAAGGAAGATTGGGATAGGACATCTGAAATACATCCTGAAAACTAGTGGATGTTCTTCATAAGTAAGAGATTCACGTATTCTAGAGAGGTCAACCTCATGTTCATGCATTCCCACTTCATTGTCAAACCCCTTAGACAACTATCTCCATGCTGGAACCTGCGACAGCGAGACACCTATGTTTTGATTCAGAGCAAAGTGAAGGGTGAAGGTATCAACCATCAGAGCAGTCTAAGATTGAGTGGAACACCCCAGCAAAGCGATGCCTTCAGAAGTCAGAGGTNCCATGGGGTTTTCCAGGCAAGAGTACTGGAGTGGTGTGCCATTGCCTTCTCCACTTATATGTTCTCTAACTACTCAATTATTCGATTGTTTAACTTACTATGTGTATATATGATTTACTTTACGTCATTTTAAAAAGTGGGACTGCTGTACTTCTCAATTTGATGCAGTCTGTATTTCTCAAAAACCAAAAAAAAAGCATCTGAGTACTTTTTATACTGACAAGTGAGTTCAGATCCTAACACTATTGCTAATGCATTTTTAGAATATTTGCTTTTACTACAAGTTATATCAATTATATCTCTTACCAAACTTATTAGGATCATCTTAATTTTGATAGAGTCTGATAATTTTAAGGCATTGACCATAAAATGTGAATTCTTTCACTTGTTTCAAATACTTTTTTTTCTAAACTGGTCATATGATAATATTATCATTCACATTTAAAAAGCAAATTTATTTAACCTGCTACTTCATGTCATATAATACAGTGTAATGAAGCAAACAGAAACCATTGTTTATTTTCAGAAAGCTATTCAAATTTAGAGCTACAAGGATATAAACTGATTCACATTTCCAAGGTGGCAATGGCAGTAAGTTCAGACAGTGATTTTCTTTCCTATTCCTTGTAAAGGTATTGATGAGCTTTAATTATTTAATCATTGAACAAACATTAGATCTTTGTTTCCCTCCCAAGTCTACNAAATTAACAAGGATATAAACTGATTCACATTTCCAAGGTGGCAATGGCAGTAAGTTCAGACAGTGATTTTCTTTCCTATTCCTTGTAAAGGTATTGATGAGCTTTAATTATTTAATCATTGAACAAACATTAGATCTTTGTTTCCCTCCCAAGTCTACCACTATTATAAGTGCATTTACAGCTAGTAATCTCATAAACTGTTAAATAGAATGGCACCTCTTTATTACACAGGAGGTGTGAAAAAGGATTTCTTCCAGTTTTACGGAGAAACTCTGAGGGGTTATAATGAACTGAGAGTCCGAATTTGGAACAGAAATGATGGAGAGAATTACTGCATTAAGGTTTCAGTGAATTTTCAAACATCACCCAAATTCTACATGTAGGTGTTTCTTGCATCATCTATTTAATCCAAACTTTAGAACATAGACTGTCACAGGAAACAGCCAGGGTAGACTGATCAAGAAGTTAATCCTCATGCGTTTCATCAATAGCATGAGAATAGATGTAATTTACTGAACACCTCCAGAAATATGAGTAATGTTCTTATAGTTTTTTAAATTTGTACTTAGTCTGTATGTAAAAGAGCCTGTGTAAGTAGCTGGAAACTAAATGAGTAGAAATGTATGCTTGAAATTCAAATAGGAGCATGGGAAAATATTTTTACTATAGTAAATACATCTCTGATGTCTTTAGGGGAAATTGAATACTATTTTATTGACTAAGATCAAACAATCTGTAATTACCACCCAGAGGCACAAAGTAAAATTGCAGCAAGTAGAGGCAGTGCTAGTTTTCATCACATAGGCAGGCACTGTTCTGGTATGTGCCCAGGCATATCCTTGGGAGCTCACACCAAGTTTACCAGAAAGCCCATCACACAAGGCATTATATAAGAAGGTCTTAGTTGCCCTCCTCTGCCATGCCCAAGGGCTTCCCTGGTGGCTTAAGAGGGTAAAGAAGCCAAGTCTGAGGTCTTCAACAAACTTCAAATAACTAGAAAGTAGAAACTAGGCAATCTGGTTAACTGGTTATTTTTTCTTTCCAACTTATATAATAAAAGAATTATAAAACTTGTCAATCCACTATCTATATTAGTAACTGCAATATCCTGGATACTTATGAGTCTTCTCAGCATGCTTCTTATGGTCTGAATGTTTTATTCTCCTGTATATAAATCAAGACATCCCTCTTCCCTGCTGGATAAAATGCACACGTCCTACCCTGAGACAACAGGAACTTCCTCCAGGATCTGACTCCAGCCTGCAGTTCCTGTGATGCTCCACCTCATGCCCTAAAGTCCAGCCTTATAAAATTATCTTTAATTCCTGAGTGTGCCATGTCTGAGATTTATCACTAATTTATCAATGAAAATGGACCACAAGGAGATCAAATCAGTCAACTCTAAAGGAAATCTGTCCTGAATATTCACTGGAAGGACTGATGCTGAAGCTGAAACTCCAATACTTTGGCCACCTGATGCTTTGCCCATGGAGTCAGTGATTTTTAAGATTACAAATTTGATTTTACAATGGCTTCATTGACTTGCTTTACAGGCATTCCTTGACCTCTGTCCCCCACATCCAAGCCATCTAAGGCTACATCTATCCCTATTGTTTATGTCCAAACCAGCCTTCCATCTTTATACACAGCTGTTTATTGCCTCAGGGCCATTCCACTGTGGTACTGTCTCAATGTTTTTCCTACCCCATAATCCACTTAGGGCAGTTAATTCTCTTATCCTCTAGGCTTTAACTTCAGTCTCACTTCCTCAGGAAGTAGCCCTGCTCCTGTTTTGTGCTCTCTAGACCCAAATTAAATACCCTTAACAAAGACTTTATTTTTATTGTACTTTAAAAAGACAATCCCCTGTAGCTAACCCTTAGAATTCTCAATAGAATGGAGGAGGCATCCAAGCAGAGACCTTACGCTCTTGCTCACTCTTGTACTCTAGCACACAGCATGTGTCTTGGACCACAGTGGTTTTAAAATGAGTGTTTTATGATTGATCTGTTGTTTTTGTTGTCTAGAATTCCGCCCTCGAGTGGAAGACTCTTCATTTTTCAAGATACAGCTCAAATGCTACCTCTTTCAAGTAACTACTCGGATCCCTCTCTTAGAATTTAGGTTTACTTTTTCTCTCCAGAAGTACACTGTATTAATATCAGTAGTCATGGGCTAGGATGGACTTTTCCTACATCATGGAGCTTATTTGTCCTCACATCTCCCTCCTTTAACATGTGTATCTTTGAGAACCGTGACCGTGACTCACTCATTTCATATTGCCAGAACCTAGCATGGTGCCTACATACAGTGAGCACTCAAAACTATTTTGATTAATTAACTAATGAGTTATTGAGTTTCTTAATCATTACATTAATATCTTTTTCTCTTTGAGTGACTGGAATGGAAGAAATGAAGCAAATAAGGATATTAGATGTCCTGGATTTAGTCTGAGATTTATCACTAATTTATCAATGAAAATGGACTACAAGGAGATCAAACCAGTCAACTGTAAAGGAAATCAGTCCTGAATATTCACTGGAAGGACTGATGCTGAAGTTGAAACTCCAATACTTTGGCCACCTGATGCAAAGAACTGACTCAGTGGAAAAGACCCTGATGCTGGGAAAGATTGAATGTTGGAGGAGAAGGGGACAACAGAGGATGAGATGGTTGGATGGCATCACAAACTCGATGGACATGAGTTTGAGTAAGCTCCGGAAGTTGGTGATGGACAGGGAAGCCTGGCGTGCTGTAGTCCATGGGGTTGCAAAGAGTCAGACATGACTAAGTAACTGAACTGAACTATCAGTGAAAAAAATAGTTAACCTCTCTGATATTCAGCTTCTTTATTTACAAAATAAGGGAGATGCCAGTGATGATTTCTATCTTCTCTTCCAGTTATTAAAAAGAATTGTGACTAAAGTGATAAATGTAAGTGATATAAAGTCTGTCTGTTGCTAAGTCGTGTCTGATTCTTTGCGATCCCGAAGACTGTACCCCTCAGGCTCCTCTGTTCATGGGATTCTCCAAGCAAGGATACCAGAGTGAGTTGCCATATCTTCCTCTAGGGGATCTTCCCAACCCAGGGATCAATACTGTCTCATGCTTGGCAAGTGGATTCTTTACTACTGAGCCACCAAAGTAGGCCCAAAGGTATAGAATATCAGTTCAGTTCAGTTCAGTTTCTCAGTCTTGTCCGACTCTTTGCAACCCCATGAACCGCAGCATGCCAGACCTCCCTGTCCATCACCATCTCTCGGAATTCACCCNGTCTGAGGTTATTGATATTTCTCCCAGCAATCTGAGGATAATTTTAAAGATATGGCTGACCTATGCTTTTGTGATTAAAATCTTAATAACACTTGGTTTACTTCTATAGATGCCTTTGTCCTAAAGAAGAGTTTGGAAGAAAGCATTTATTCAGGTTCAAGGACTCATTGAACAGAACAAGTCAGATGTCAAAATTTCTCAGTTGTGTCTGACTCTTTGCAACCCCATGGACTGCAAGGGTTGCAAAGAGGCTCCTCTGTCTTCCAGGCTCCTCTGTCCATGGAATTCTCCAGGCAAGAATGCTGGAGTGGGTAGCAATCCCCTTCTCCAGGGTATCTTCCCAACCCAGGGATCAAACTCAGGTCTCCTCAATTGCAGGCAGATTCTTTACTATCTGAGCCACCAGGAAAACCCTTCAAAATTCTCTTTATCTAATACAGTTAATACATATTGAGTTCCTGGACTAAACATTGGAGTAAAAAGGAAAATAAGATGGAGCTTACTCTTGAAGGCTGACCATCTCACAGAAGAAGCAAACAGTCAAATAATTAAATCCAGGATAATAGTTAACACTTATATAGCATTTACTATGTACCAGGCTCAGTTCTAAGCAGTTTACAGTTATCTCATTTTTTATTTAGAACTTGTGTAGGAAGGTGCTTTATTATTATCCTTATTTTGGAGATGAGGAAACAGAGAAACCAAGTGACCACCTGTGGTTCAACAGCTAGTGAGAATTGTCAGGCTGAGGTTTGAATCAAAGTGTGGCTCTGAAGTTCATGTGCTGTAATAGCATATTCTGAAACCTTACCTTTCCATATATATCAGTGAGATGCATGAAATAACAGATATATGCAAAATATCTGGAAACATTATAGAAAAGAAATAATTTTATTGAGAAAGTAGTGGTTAAGAAAGGTTCTGCTCACCAGTGCAGGAGACCCAGTGTTGATTCCTGGTTCAGGGAGATCCCCTTGTAGAAGGAAATGGCAACGCATTCCAGTATTCTTCCTGGGAAATCCCATGGACAGAGGAGCCTGGAGGGCTACATACAGTCCCTGGGGTCGCAAAAGAATCCTGTCATGACAAAATGACTAAACAACCACAACACAGGGTCTAGATGAGAGTCCAGGGGACAGATCTGCTAGGCAATTAGAAAGAGCAAAAATCCTGCTATTTTCAGTCACCTGTCCTCTATGACCAGTGAAACTCTGCTACTGTACTAAACTTATTCCCTAGACTCTCTTTTTGCTCAGAATAAATTAAATCCCATGGGGATTCACAAGGAGGTATCCTCAGGATATCGCCCCAAAGATATCCCCAGGGGGCTTCCCAAATCCTTCATAGATATAGATTGAAGATCCCACTCCGGCATTTGAATAAAAATGACCAACATGTTCTAAATCTCAGAGGTAACACCTAAAGTTGAAGATGGTACAATGCATGGAGTTCTGAATCATAAATAAGCTTTCTCCCACCATTTACCAGCTATGTAGTGGTAGTCCAATTACTTAATCTCTCTGAGCCTCAGTTCTCATCTTCAAAGTTAAAACAGTAAGAGCCACATTACAGGTGAATTATGAAGATTAAATCAGATATTACATACTAATTTATTTTCCCCAAATGGTGCAACAGTATTCTTGAGCTTACATGTATCCACTTGGCCAAAAAGTTTGTTTAGGTTTTTGCATTAAGTGTTATGGAAAAACCCAAATGAACTGTTTGGCTCACTCTATACTTCTGGAGCCTGCCATACAGAGATGGAGTCTACTTCCCCTCCGTTTGAACTGGGGCAGGCTTTTATGATTTCTTTATGGAAAATGGTGGAAATGATGCAATGTGACTTAAGGTGCATCATAGAATCTAACACCATTTCCACTTGACTCTGTGTTGGAATTATTGACCTGGAAACCCTGTCATGAGCTCTGAGGATGCCTAGGCCACACAGAGGCACCCAGTGAAGCAGTCCTAGGCTCCTGCCCTCAGCCTTGGTGAGCTCTAACTTCCCAGCATGTCAGTGCACCATCCTGAAAACAGATTTTTCAGAACTCAGTTGAGCTAACACTGGGGGGAGGCAGAGGTAAATTCTCCTCAGAGAACGCAGGCCAAATCGAGGATTCATAAGCAAAATAAATGACTGTTGTTGATGTACATCACTAAGTTGTGGTAGGAAGCAAGATGTGTAGCTGGGACATGCTTAGATTAGATAATACATAGAAAGTATGTGACATGATACATGGTGCAATTAATGTTATGTAATTATGTTCAGTAATATTATACAGTGGAGGTTAGGATGACACACCTGGGAGTCAGACTGCCTAGATCTGCCGGTTTCTAACTAGGTTACTTAAGGCAAGTTACTTAACCTCTCTCTGCCTCAGTTTCTCCTTTGTGAATGGAGATGATAATTGTACCCACTTCATAGGGTTGTGGTTAGAATTAAATGATTTGCAGTTCTCCAGATAGGCCATGATCCTCATCACAGCCAAGCCTTTGTAGTAGATTTCCCTCTACCTCCAACTCATTTGTTTAGATCTCAGTTAGCTACGTCATCCTCTAGGAGACTTCTGGCCTTCCCAGTTGGGACACCCTGCTTGTGTGTTCGCATGGACCCCAGTGTAGAACCTTTGCTGACTCGTGCATGGGGCACAGCTTTCTTCCCACAGCACTGTGTGGCAGGCGCCTCTGTACATGGTCTGGGTCACAGCCTGGGCCTCTGTCCCTGACACTGAAGCACAGATCTGTTTTAAACGCAGCTGCCAAGTGAGAGAGAAGGTCTTTCTCCTTTCCCTGCTCCCACTACTGTGTTGAAGAGGACTTAAAGCAATGCTGCTATGGGTCAGTGTTACACCAGGTCCTGAGAAACTGTCCTTTCGCATTTAACAGTCACGTATGGAGGCTTCCCTGATGGCTCAGTGGGAAAGAATCCGCTCGCCAATGCAGGAGACCCAGGTTCAGAGAGATCCCTTTGCAGAAGGAAATGGCAACCCACTCCAGTATTCTTCCTGGGAAATCCCATGGACAGAGGAGCCTGGAGGGCTATAGTCCTTAGCGTCGCAAAAGGATCTTGTCGTGACAAAACGACTAAACAACAACGTAGGGGCTAGACGAGAGTCCAGGGGACAGATCTGCTAGGCAATTAGAAAGAGCACAGACCCTGCTATTTTCAGTCACCTCTCCTCTGTGACCACTGAAACTCTGCTACTGTACTAAACTTGTTCCCTAGACTGTTTGCTCAGAATAAATTCAGTCCCAGGGGGTTTCCCAAATCCTTCATGGATATAGATTTCTGAAGATCCCATTCCAACATTTGAATGAAAATGACCAAACTATTCTAAATCTCAGAAATAAACATATCCCTAGGTGAAAGCTGGGCTTTTCATTGTATTAACAATATAATGTTGCTAAAATATGTTGAGAAAAGTATCCCCTCTGCATACTCTGTGGCCTCCTGTGTGTATGTGTGTGTCTGTGTTTTGTTTCTTTTAAGTGCAGGAATGGTTTTAAATTATATATATTGTGTATATATATATATTATAATATATATATATTTTATATATATAATTTATTATATCTATTCTTGCTTTTCAACCAAGTTAAATGCAGCCTCATTTGCAGAAGACAAGAAAAGATGAGGCCCAAGAGCATACAAAGGCATCAGCAAATGTGAATATACTACCCAGAATTGCTCTTTTAAAAATTAGGAAATGGTCCTCAAGTTAATAAAAGTTCAGANAGACCCTGCTATTTTCAGTCACCTCTCCTCTGTGACCACTGAAACTCTGCTACTGTACTAAACTTGTTCCCTAGACTGTTTGCTCAGAATAAATTCAGTCCCAGGGGGTTTCCCAAATCCTTCATGGATATAGATTTCTGAAGATCCCATTCCAACATTTGAATGAAAATGACCAAACTATTCTAAATCTCAGAAATAAACATATCCCTAGGTGAAAGCTGGGCTTTTCATTGTAATAACAATATAATGTTGCTAAAATATGTTGAGAAAAGTATCCCCTCTGCATAGTCTGTGGCCTCCTGTGTGTATGTGTGTCTGTGTATTTGTTTCTTTTAAGTGCAGGAATGGTTTTTAATTTATTATATTGTGGTAATATCTATTCTTGCTTTTCAACCAAGTTAAATGCAGCCTCATTTGCAGAAGACAAGAAAAGATGAGGCCCAAGAGCATACAAAGGCATCAGCAAATGTGAATATACTACCCAGAATTGCTCTTTTAAAAATTAGGAAATGGTCCTCAAGTTAATAAAAGTTCAGACTTATTTACTGGAATTTCTAAGACCTTAATATTAATATAGTCNCCATGTTTTCTGTGCCTGCCTCGTGTATGTACTCATTTTACCATGCCTTAGTGACTCACATGGTAAAGAATCTGCAATTCAGGAGACCTGGGTTTGAATCCTTGGACAGAGATCCCCTTGAGAAGGGACTGCAACCCACTCCACTATGCTTGCCTGGAAAATTCCATGGATAGAGGAACCTAGCAGGCTACATACAGTCCATGCAATCTCAAAAAGCTGGACAACACTGAGTAACTAAGACTTTCACTTTTTCGCTTTTTTCCTGAACACACCCTGAAAAACAGTAACTCTCTTAACTTGCAATGAATTCCACTAATCATCTTTTATTCATAAAATTACTTTCATAAAACACTTCAGTGAACACCTAAAGCATATACACTTCTCACTCAGGCAGTGGGTCTGCCTACTTTCTAGAATCTTGAAAATCTTCTCTGTCTTTCATGGCATTGGGAGAGGCTGATGCCATCTCTTTGTGAAAGTGTGCCTGAAGCATCCCTGCCACTGATGTGTATTGCTTTCACTTGGCACACTGCCTGTGCTCATGGTGACTCTTCCCTATCACATCACAAGCTATAGCACAGCTGAGCTTAAAACTATGTCTTTAACTGAAAACCTAAGCCTTTCAGGGCTTTTATTTCTTTTTTCTTTTCTTTCTTTCTTCTTCTTTTTTTTTTTTGGTCACTCTGTATAAGGCTGAATTACAGAAATGGACAGAAATGGAATAAAACAGATCCCATTGCACACATTGGCTGCAGTCCTTTGGTGTTGTGCAAGAGCCCTCCAAATCTAACCATAGGCTGTCAATGAATTGAGCATCCAAACACATTTGTCAGAATCAGGACTTGGGCCACCTGAAAGTATTTGATATCTCCCTTTGGCAAGTTCACACATTTTCTGACAAATACTTTTAAATCCTTCTACTGTATAATGAGTTCATGTGAGGATAGACATTCCTTACTCAATACCACGCCTTTTTGGAGATTTTAAAGCCTGAATATGCTTACCATGTTCATAGCACTGAAGATATCAAGTTTGTTTTAAGATTGATTTGTAATTATGTAAGTCCTGGTGTTATAACTTAAATACTTAAACCAACTCTTTGTGACTTTTTCCCTCCTGAGCTACAAAGCCTAGGACCTGTTATGCCATACTGAGACATAAAGAATATATCGTCACATTACAGGCTTGGAATGTATGCTTAAAAATATGTTCCTAGGAGCCTTAAAGGTTTAGCTAAGCTCTCCCAGTTGGTTTGCAGTTTCCATCTCCTTTCCCTTCTCTTTCTTCCTTCCTCAACTCAAATATTTCACGTGACCTGGTTAATAGTCAGACATATTTGGTTTAAGAAAATAGTTCCAGTTTCTCATTCCTCTCCCAATAAGCATTTTATGTATATGCATTCCTACTCTAACATGTTTTTTAAGGTTTAGGAGGAAAAGTAAGGCTAAGCACTCCTTGACTTGTTAAGAACTAAAAGTTTGGGAGGAGCATGGCAGAAACAGGGCAGTTATCTGCCCTAGATGGTCTGCTACTGCTAAGACACTTCAGTTGTGTCCAACTCTGTGCGACCCCATAGATGGCAGCCCATGAGGCTCTCCCGTCCCTGGGATTCTCCAGGCAAGAACACTGGAGTGGGTTGCCATTTCCTTCTCCAATGCATAAAAGTGAAAAGTGAAAGTGAAGTCGCTCAGTTGCATCCGACTCTTAGTGACCCCATGGACCGAAGCCCACCAGGCTCCTCCGTCCATGGGATTTTCCAGGCAAGAGTGCTGGAGTGGGGTGCCATTGCTTTCTCCACCCTAGATGGTCACTTGCCTGAAATTTCTCCAGGACCCTGAGCACCACACACTAGAAATAAAACAGCAATCCAATGACCTGATGCTAAGTCAGCCTAGGGAAAAACAAGAAATTTGTCCCAGCTCTATTAGCATCTGAGAAGGATATCATTATGAGATAGTTTATTAGTTGCTGAAGGCAAAACATAAAGGAAACATGACAAGAAATATTAATTTGGAGAATGGAAAGCTTTCCAAGAACCCAAAGCATTTGATTGGGAGTGCTGTGTTCTACCTTTGGGACTAGAATAAGGCAGACTAACAATGATAAAAATAATAACACTTTTGATAATAGTAATAATGACACCAAGTAAAATCTTGAGAGCTTAATTTCTGCTACTGTGGTAAGTGCTTTCCATATATTATCCCTTCCCTTTTAATCCTAACATCAACCATACAAGATATTAGCTTCATTTTACAGATAAGGAAATCAAAGAATTGAATATCTAATTAATAGCTGATTAATAATAGAAAATGCTGAAGCTGAAGCCCCAAATCTTTGCCTACCTGATGTGAAGAGCCGACTCATTCAAAAAGACCCTAATGCTGGGAAGGACGGGAAGCAAGAGGAGAAGGGGATGCCAGAGGATAAGATGGTTGGATGGCATCACGGACTCAATGGACATGAGTCTGAGCAAATTTCAGTATATAGTGAAGGACAGGGAAGCCTGACATGCTATAATCCATGGGATTGCAAAGACATAACATAGCAACTGAACAATTGTAGTGATAGCAGTTATAATAATAACAGCAATAACAATGATAACTACTATTTTAAGGATACGTGTTACCTAATTTAATCCTCAACAGCAAGTCAATAATATTGGTTCTAGAATTAGAAACTTTACACATGAGGAAACTGAAGCACAGAGAGGTTAAATAAATTACCCAAGGGTACTCAACAAATAAATGGTAGAACTGGGGGATAGATGCAGCATTTGGTTTCATAATCAAGGCCACTAAGCATTATGCAGCTCTTAAGAAGCAAAGTATAAGTAAATGTAGATATTCATTAAAACACAGCTCTTAACAATACCTTCTCATTTACTCTGTTTCAATGACAGAACTCAGGTGTATTAGGAATAAACAGTGTACTCCTGATTGCTGAAACTCTGTAAATGTGACATAAACAAATCAGCAGGAAAGGCCAATCTTTCCAATTTGCCCAGTATTTTTCCAGTTTTTAGCAATGACAGTCAGATATCCAGGAAATCCTTCAGTTCTGGATAAACCAGGACAGTTAATAGTAATGTAGACCATAAACATTGCCTAATTGGTACCCTTACTCCTCTACTTGCAATATCAATTTCAACGAGATGTTACCAAGAAAAGAAATAAGACCTCCCTTTTTGCAAGCAATATACTCTTATCTTAAGGATCCTATTATAACACTTAGCAACTTTGTGGCTTTCAATATCTCCAACTTTTGTGCCTAAGAAAGACTCAGTAAACCTGAATTGAGATTAAGGAATTCATAACCACTAAGAAAGAAATATACCACATGCACCATTTAATTCTTTCTGAACTTTTCCCCTTCTTTACCATACTGTATAAAAGCAAGCCCCATCTTCCCTAGACAGATAGGTTCGGTCCTAAAGGATGTGACCTTCTCTAAGAATTCGGGCTGAGAGTCAATAAAAGCCTTCTGCCAGGGGACCTAGAGAGTGACCACTTGTCCTGGTCAGTTTGTGAGAAAAGCTGCTCCAATTAACTTTTCTGTGTGTTTGAGAAAGCAGCAAATGTTGGAAAACACAAAAATAATGGCACAGCTACACCTGGTGAGGTTTGGCAGGTGATAGGACCCCTATATTTAACAATGTCAGTAATCACTCTTAAAAATAAAGCCCTACCATCCTAAAAAAGAAAACTGAAACAACTTCACAGCACTACATGGAAAATCCATATTATATTTAAAAGCAAACAACCCTCTCATTTGCATTCACACATTGTCACAATAAGCACTTGTAGAGGCTTGGAAGGGGTAAAAGTCATTAAGATAAAATACGAAGGCACCACCCTTATGGCAGAAAGCGAAGAGGAGCTAAAAAGCCTCTTGATGAAAGTGAATGAGGAGAGCGAAAAAGTTGGCTTAAAGCTCAACCTTCAGAAAACAAAGATCATGGCATCCGGTCCCATCACTTCATGGGAAATAGATGGGGAAACAGTGGAAACAGTGTCAGACTTTACTTTGTTGGGCTCCAAAACCACGGAAGATGGTGACTGCAGCCATGAAATTAAAAGATGCTTACTCCTTCCCTGGTGGCTCAGAGGATAAAGCGTCTGCCTGCAATGCAGGAGACCCAGGTTCAATCCCTGGGTTGGCAAGAACCCCTGGAGAAGGAAATGGCAACCCACTCCAGTATTCTTGCTTGGAGAATCCCATGGACAGAGGAGCCTGGTGGGCTACAGTCCATGGGGTCGCAAAGAGTCGGACACGACTGAGCGACTTCACTTTCACTTTCACTTTACTCCTTGGAAGAAAAGTTATGAGCAACCTAGATAGTATATTCAAAAACAGAGACATTACTTTGCCAACTAAGGTCCGTCTAGTCAAGGCTATGGTTTTTCCTGTGGATGTGAGAGTTGGACTGTGAAGAAGGCTGAGCACCGAGGAATTGATGCTTTTGAGCTGTGGTGTTGGAGAAGACTCTTGAGAGTCC